>RCHF01001164.1:0-23102 GCA_003987895.1 Neonothopanus nambi | reverse complement strand
ATCTAAGTCTTTGCCCTTGTGGACGAACGATACACCGACCATCCCAAGTCCTACTTCGACATTCACTGTTTGGAATTCTTACGATATCAATCCCGCGAGACAATACCATTCCTATTCACCATTCTTCAGGCTTCTCTCGCTTGTTTTGTTCGTAGAAGAACTCGTATCTCACCATTGACACTGAAAGGACCGGTTACGGCAACGGCTAGGGGTACGAGTACGGTTCAACACAGACTCTACCAATCCCAATCCCAACCGTTGGGCAACTTTTCCCAAGCCCACCAGGGGCCAACCATGATCACCGTGACGAATCCGGTATGCTTGTTCCGCAGTCTTACTTAGTCTATTAGAATTGAGTACTATGTCCACCAGTCAGAGCCTGAGTCACGGCGTGGATCCTGCTTCCTTCCGAGTCGTAACTTCTTCGACGTTCATGCTCGTATACCCATGGCCACCCACTCCGACTCCTCACCTCGGATGGGATCGAACACGAACATGAACACGGACATTAATTGATGATATATCAGGTGCCTTCTACCCAGATCCACTCCTACACGCCTCTACTGCATGTATGTATATCACCAGCCCTAGATCAGTCCGAGTAAGTAAGTAGCCTGAGTGTGTGTAGTGTGTGTAGTGTGTGTGCCCGTGAGTCCTCCTCCGGATGTCCCACCCGGACCTGATTCTCTGAGAAACTGAAAAATGTTCAAACGTATGTAAGGATATTTTCGGTTTCGCATCCGATACTTAGGATCAGGATCAGGATCAAAGCCTTCGTACCTAAATTTCATTCTCATCCTCATCCTCATTCTTACTTATTCACAGATAAACCAATCAAATCGGAAGAACCTCAGCTGTGTGTGTGATAAGTAGGAAAAGAAACTTAGTTGGAGGTGTTATAATTATAATCACCAAATCCTATCTTACATACATAGTACATAGACTCAACCTGCCCGAGCGTTAATTTCTCGTCTCGTAAGTATCGAGATCCGAACCACTCCTGGCACTCTTTAGGCAGGCCCTATTCATCCGGGAACTTCCTGTACATGTACACCGTGTAACGTGCATACTGGGGCTTATCTGACTTGTAATATCATGAGACGAGACGAAGCGAAGCGAAAGATTCCGATTTGAGCTAGTCTACATACTGTAGTGAAAATGGGTTACCATTACGATTACTCCTCCTCGAACCTAAGGCCTTAAACCTGAAGCCTGAAGCCTAAGATTGTAGTCTATCTCAGGCTAACGTTACGATGGCGTAGACGGACCGTACCGTGCCCAGCCTGAGTAAGTTCAAGTTCTGATTTACGCTCTCGGACTCGGTGTACTGAGTACTTATTTATACCTGGTAGTAGAAGAAGAAGGTTTGACAACGGGCTGTTCCTCATGCCTATCTTACATACATACATAGACCCAACATAGACCCAACCCCAACCTGCCCGAGTGTTAATCTCTCGTAAGTATCGAGATCCGAACCACTCCCCGGACCCACTCCCGCTCTTTCGAGCCTTCTTACATACATACATTAATGTTATACAGATATACATAGCCTGAGGTTCAAGTTCATCCGGGAATTTCCTGTACCTGCATTGACTCGGACTCGGACTCGGACGCGGAAATGAACTGTAGATACTATAGATACTACATATACAGATGCAGATGCAGATACGATACATACATACATACACAGAACAAGGTTCACCAGGGTTCACCTCCCTGCATTCCATATCCAACATTCCGCGTTCTGCAGATAGGGGTCCACGGCATGCACAAGTCCTTAGTCCACGGTCTTTGTCAATGTGTCCACTGTCAATGTCTCGGATTGTTAATTCCGGAGCGCTAGGCGCTAGGCTCTAGCGCTATGAATCTGATTGAAAAGTGACAAAAAAATCGAATCAGAATTTGCTACGGTACGTACGGTATTTTCGTGGTTCCATCCCGGTTCAACTTCAGCAAGCTCGAGTTCCACCAATACCAATACCAATACATACTAATAACTAACGACTAACGAGTTTGGACTCCAACTCCAACTCTAATGTGATATGATGTGATTCCGATACCTATGCTCCGACTCGGATGTCGATATCAAAGACTCGGAACTTGAACCTTGAACGTTTGAACCTTGGAGCCTGAGGGAACTTGAGGGAACTTAGAAGGAACTTGAAGTCGCCGGCCGCGGAATCGGAATCGGAATCGTCTACATACATACTCTATTATGTAGACATTCATCTTTCATAACAAAACACTAGGACTCTCGTAACCAACCCCGGCATCTTCCATGGCCAGCCTGGCAGGCTAAAATCTCCCAGCTTCCATCTCGATTGTCAACTCCTCGGTACATGTGAGGCGAGGCGGGGCGGGGCAAAGGCGAGGGGAACATTCTAAGTCCGAGTCCGAGTCTAGTGAAAATCGTCCCCGGTACTAGGCGCCCTCCTCGGACCTGAGACCTGAGGCCTGAGGCCTGAGGCACGAGGCTTGGGATCTGAGACCGTACATAGTCCAAGTCTAACGTTATCCTCTAGTAACGCGTAGCGTATACGGAGGGTGCCGTACCGGTGTTCAGTAAGTACTATAAAATCTAAGTACTGAGTACTAAGTTCTGATTGACACCCTCGAAGCTCGGAGTGTTGTATGTGTTGTAAGTGTTGTAAGTAAAACTCGGAAACTTTCTTGTTAGCGGTTAACAGTTTAGAATAGGTTAGTACATACTGCTACATAGAATCTCCTCTTATGTACTTGCAGCTTACAGCTTATAGTAAAAAAAAAAATCGGATCGGTCAATAGCGTTACGGTGTACCGAGTGTCTCGTCTCTATAGTACCCACGTATCCTTACCCCCTTATCCTATGTATTACTTCCTAGCAGATAAGCCCAGCCCCTGCGCATCACATTACATTACAATTTAGTTAGTATTACATGCTGTACATACATACCATACAATATTCTCCGCGGTTCCCTACGGCCAGGGCGCTGGCACAGAAAAAACCCGCCTCGTCCGTTCAAGACACGAACACGCTTCATAGATGTCCCTCCCTCCCTACGAGTCTCAAGACCCTTCAACTAGTACCTTACTAGGGTGTAGGTGCACGATCTAGCCCCCCCAATTCTACCTAATTCTACCCCCAAAATTTTACAATGAAAAACAATGTCAAAAATACGCCGAACGAAAAAGAAAAGAGAGAATATCAAATTCGATAGCTGCCACTGGTGCGGGGACTCGGAATTCGGACCGACCTCCTCTCACCTCCTCTCAGGTCTCAGACTCTCAGGTCCTTAAACGACGGCGGTACGGCTCCGGTAGACCGGGCCGGTTCTTCCGGTGCGGGTGCAGATCAAAGAACCGAACTCGAAGTTTCCATTGCCAAGTTTCTTTCAACGTTTCTAAGTTCTCTTTCACCTTCCCTCGGTCCTTCTAAACAAAATAAACGAGTGCTACGAACAAACAAGCGTGTTATACAAAATCCGAAACACATATCCGAACCCGAATGCCAGAACCAGACTGGGTCTTGCTACAGTCTGGTCATGCTACAGTCTGCGGCCGATGGTATGTAGGATTTTCGAATTCTAATTCTAATTCTTTTTCTCAACTCAACTCGCGAGCACCCCATGGGCACTGGGCAACGCCGTAACGGGTACAAGAGAGGGGTGGCAGCGGCTATGTATGTTATTGCTATACAAAATCTAGAATTCCCGAATGGAACCGGAGGGTCGGATGGCGGAACATGGTCATGCTACATACAGTCTGCAGCCGGGCCGAGGAGTACATAATGATAATTCGAGTTCCATAGCCCGGCCCCTTGTGGATGTAGAATGTAGATAGTAGGAGAAAAGTTGGATGTTTTACAGTTTTACAGTCAGTCGAACATTCCATTTCATCCATTTCATTCCTTCCAACTTCCAAGCCCGTTCATTTGAACTTTGAAGCCCACTAAGTTAGACTCCTCCTCCTGAGTCCGAGGCCTCCGCCAGCGCGCGTATGTAAACCTCCTCCTCCTAAGTAGTATCTATCCATCTACATATCTGTCTCAGAATCATTTCCGTCCATCCCGGGACTCTACCTCTGACTCTACCTCTGACTCTAACACTCTCCACTCATAGTAACTCTCTCCATTCCCATTCATCGACCCATCCATGGATGCCCTGCGAACGGAACGCAATCAGTACATACATATATCTTTCATTTACTTACGGATGTTCGCGGATCACCGACTCCTCGAGTGTCTCCTCGAGTGTGAGTGGGGGTGCAAAGGGTAGGGGTTGGGGGTGAAAACAGACTCACAGAGAACAGAGAACAGGAAACCGAAAGGTGGGAAGCTTGAGAGTGATAAGAGGATTGAATATTGAAGCTTTGAAGCCCCGACTTAGTACTTTAGTACTTACCCCATCACCCATAAACGTTCAACAACTACCACTACCACCGAGATTTGCATTGCATTTACTTGCATTTCCGTTGAAGTGTCAACCTTCCGAGTCTTTCTAACTCAAAATTCCCGTCCGAACCACGAAGAAGCTTACTGTAAGCGTGCTATACGGGATCCATACGAAATCCATACAAAATCCGGGATAGGGGTATCCGATTGCGAATGCGAATGGAATATGGAAGCGGAGGGTGGAACATGTTGTGTTACTGGGGTCATGCTACATACTACATTAGTACATACTACATATTACATTCTGACCCTGGTCACAGTGCTGTGACTTACTTACAGTTCTGCGGCCCGAGGGGTAATAGGGGGTAATTCCCATTCAAGCTCGAGTTCCAGTTTCACTGTTTCACATTTTGCATGAAGCGTCCTTGGTACCGGTGTACGTTGCGTTGAACCTTCTATCTATCTATCTATCTATCTATCTATCTAACCAGTGCCAAATTGACATACAGTCGAACATTCGCATTCGATTCGATTTCATTCCGTTGAATATGTTCGAATACAAGCCCGTTCGTTTGACGCCCCCTAAGTTATACTTTATACTCCTCCGCCAGGTATCTATCTATCCCAGAGTCATTTCCGTTTATCACGGGACGGGACTCTCCATTCAATGTTCATCGACCCATCCATCCCTGTGAACGGAACGCAATCAGTATCCCATTATAACCTTTTCATTTACGGACGGATGTTTGCGGATCACGGAGCGAGTGGATCAAGTGGCCCGGAGGCTGGGTGGGGTGGAGGAGAAAGAGGGAAGAGAAAACAGAAAACAGAAAACAGAAAACAGAAAAGAGCGACTCACCCCATCGACGAGGAGTACTTCCCCACAAACGTAATTACTAGCATCACTCGCAAGGAATACTATGGGACCAGCAAAGTCGATTGGTTTGCCCCATCTTTGAGCGGGGATACGATCGTTTAGTTGGGCGAGGCGGGTGGGGTTGTTTAAGAGTGCTTCGTTCCTGTGGAGGAGTCCAAGTTAGAAATCCAAGTTAGAAGGAAGACGCTGATGATGGGGGTTGATATGAGGTGGGAAGGTGGGAAGGTGGGATGGATACTTGCATATCAGTAGCTATATACCCCGGTGCGATACCATTTACGTTTACACCGTGAGCACTCCATTCGTTGGAGAGGGCTTTTGTTAATTGTGCGAGACCACCTTTGGATGCGGCGTATGCGGGGACTGTGAGGCCTCCTGTGTGAGAGGAGACGATACGTGAGGAAACAGATATGGAAAACGGAACACGGAAAATGGATACGGAAAGAGGAAAGAAAGGAAACGGAAAATTAAAATTAAAATTAAAGTTGCAAGCAAGCAAGCTCCGTGAAGAAGAATGGAAGGATAGGATATGAAGGGATAACGAGATAAGTAACATACCTTGAAAAGTCAACAACGAACAAAAATTAATAATCTTTCCAGATCCCCGAGGAATCATGTGTTTTCCTGCAGCTTGGGCGAGGAGAAACGGTGATTTGAGATTTGTATTGAGAACCTATTCAACAGATACAGCAGATACAGCAGATGCAGCGGATGTAGCACATGAGCATCAGATCAGGTAAGGGTAAGGACATCAAGCAAGGTTTTGTACGTACATCATCCCAATCACTTTCCAAAAAGTCAACACTTGGATTTCTTCTTTGAATTCCGGCACAATTGACTAGGATGTGGATTTGGGCACCAGGGACGAGCTTGAGAGCGCGGGGGAATATAGACTTGACACCTGTGAGAAAAAAACAATTAATTAACGTTCATAACGTGAAGTGGGGGAAGAAAAGGAAGAGTTTATGTTATACTTATACTTACCGGCCCCGGAATCTGGTTCACTAGTAACATCAGATACATCTGCATAAACGACAGATACATGTATCCCACTCGCAGGACCTGTATCAGAAGCAGATAGAGCAGAGAGAAGGGAAGGAGTAGGAAGGGCGGAGATGTAAGGGTCCTCATCTGATTTGAGTTTTTCCTCAGCGGTGATTACGGGGGAGTCAGAGGAAGAGTCAGCAGAAGAATCGGCTGAAGGACGAAGGACTAGACAAATGTTTGCTCCGGCTTGGGCAAGTGCTATAGCGCAGGCTCTGCCGATACCTACGCGTACGCGAGACGTCGGTAAGAGACAAGAATGAAGAGAAGAAGTGGATACCTCTAGATGCGCCTGTGATGAGCACGTTCTTACCCTTGAGAGAAAACAGATCGAGAGACATCGTCAATGAGGATGAAAGTGAATGAACGAGGGGGGGAAGGGGGTTTTGTACGAAAGACCGTCCGGGCCGGTAAAGAATGATCGACTGGAATACGGCATTCGGTCCGGTGATCACGATCCTCTGACCCCCAAGGCAATTACCGAAGATCCAAGATCTAACGTGATCTCCTCCCTCCACAACAATTTCTCCACAATTTTATTTTATTTTTCTGTTGACATTCGGGTGTTCGGTCCGAGTGGGTATTGGCCATTTCGAGAGTAAAGTATAAATGTGACCCCACCCCCAACTTACGATTATCCACCTCGCAATCATGCCTTCTCCTGTTTCTACTCAGACAGCTGCTGTTCTTTATGGTCCACGAGATCTTCGTATTGAATCTCGGCAGTTGTGGTCTCCAGCTCCTGGTCAGTGTCAGGTAGCAATTCAAGCTACTGGCTTATGTGGTAGTGATTTACACTACTACCTCGCCGGACGTAACGGTGACTTTGCTATCCGCTCACCTCTAGTCCTTGGACACGAATCCGCTGGTATCATCACTGCTCTCGGGCCTGGTGTGGCGACTCAGTATCCTCACCTTCGAGTAGGCACGAGAGTAGCCGTAGAATGTGGTGTACCATGTCGTTCTCAAAATCCAGATGGTACAGAAAAAACAGGCAAGGATAGGTGTAGGTATTGTTTAAATGGTAGATATAACCTCTGTAAACACTTGAGGTTTTGTTCGAGTGCGAAAACGTTCCCGCATCGTGATGGGTTGTTGCAGGAAAGAGTTAATCATGAAGCGTGGTGTTTACATCCGTGAGCCGTTTCCCTTCCTGACTCTGTTCGTATTCTGACGAGGTCTTCGTAGAATCCCAGATACACTTTCACCTTCCCTCGCTGCCCTAGCCGAACCCCTCTCCGTCCTCCTCCACGCTTCACGTCGAGCAGGGATATGCCCACCTCCGACATACCCATCCCTAGGCCTTTCCCCGACCTCCCCAACCTCCACAACCTCCCCCACCAACGGTCACACCAACGGCCACTCAACCTCTCATCCCACCCCCGCAACGCCCGCCCCCGCATCAGGCAAAAGAGTTCTCGTATTCGGCGTAGGAGCCATAGGCCTCATAGCCTGCGCACTCGCACGTGAGCTAGGCGCTGAGAGGGTATGTGCGGTTGATATCAACCACGAACGGTTGGCGTTTGCGAGACGACATGGGTTTACGTGTGGGCGAGCCGCGGGCGAGGGAGAGGGGGAGGGGACGTTTTGTTTACCTTTACCTCCCAAAAACCAAAACGGCAACGCAAACGGTACCAACGGTGTCCCAATGGCAGACCCTGCCTCGAAAGACCCTACCTCGAAAGAACCCGAAGCCCTCCGAAGAGCAAAAGAAAACGCTGCGTTAGCACTCGAAGCGTTTGGGGAACCTGAGGGTTTTGATGTGGTTTTTGAGTGTACGGGTGCGGAGGGGTGTATACTTATGGGTGTTTTCGTAAGTCGTTCCTTCCTTCCTTGTCCCTCTTCCCCCTTTCCCTACCCCCTTTGCTTCCCTCCTTCTCCTCCCTTGTCCCTGCCCCCTTTGCCTTAGCCCCTTTCCCCTTTGTCCCCTGTCTTACTCACCCCTGTTCTACCTCTTACTAACCCCCAACTTTTTAGTGCGCATCCCCAGGCTCCCGCATAGCCCTCATAGGAATGGGCACACCCGTCGTTTCGTCCTTCCCAATCGCAGCGGCGGCGCTGAGAGAGGTGGATTTGGTGGGGAGTTTTAGGTATGCGGATACGTATGGGGAGGCTGTTGGGATGCTCGGGGGTGGGTCCCATCCCCATCCCAACCATCCCGGTACGTGCCCCGAGTCCAGTGGCTTTGCCTCGTCTGCGTCCGCGTCCCCCGAGTCCGGTGCCTTGTCCGGGGGTGAGTCCGGGGGTAGGAAAGAGGACGACCGAGAGGAGGAACGAGAGGGTGGTGAACCAAAATTCGTACAAAAACTAACAAAACTCATAACCCACCGCTTCACGCTCTCTCAAACGAAGGAAGCGTTTGAGTTGTTAGCGAAGGGGAGGGATGAGAGGGGTGGGTTGGTGCTGAAGGTTTTGGTTGAGAGTTCTTCGTGAGGATCGGATGGGGAGGGGATGGGGTTTACGTGCACATGCCCCGCTCTCTCTGGGTGTTCGCTGTTCATCTACCCGTCTATTCAATTTCACGGCCACGGTCGTACATCTATCTATCTATCTACATGCTGGATCTCTCCCTTTCTCCCAATTTCCTTTTCCCCAACTGTCCGATTTTCTATTCATGGAGTATGGTTGTATGTCTATGTGCTGGATTTCCCCTCAATTTACCTCAATTTCCCAAATTTCCCCTCAATTTTCTTTTTTCATTTCTCAAATTTTGCTCTTTTTCTACGTTCGGTGACTCACTGATTCCTGGGACGTTTCTGCGTTTACTTGTGTTCATTAGACTCTGACCTCTGACCTCTGACTCTTTTGCTTGCTTGTACCATACCTCCCTCTACACCTTCATGCGGCATTCAATCGATTGGATTGAGATTTGTATCGTTTACCACAAAAATTTTACATTGATTGTTCTTTATTTGAACGCTGGATCCGCGGAATAACGTTACGGTTTAGAAAGAGTTAGAAAGTTCCCCTCCTCTCCCTCTCCCCCCCAAAAAAAAAGAGAGAGAAAAAAAGAGAAAAATCGCTGAATTCTTCGAGGCTAGTGGTGTGCGGTGATGTAAGTACTTACAGTAAGTGAGGAGGATGGGACGGTATAGATTCGGATTTCTGGAGTGGTAAATGGGATTCATCCGAGGATTAGGTATTTTCATGCATAGTTACGAGGGCGAGAACGAAAGAGAGGTTCCATCTGTGTCATGGCTTACAGCAGGCTTACTTAGAGTAGGAAGTCTGAAGACTTGAGGTGAGGCTCGGGTGGTGAGGGTGTCGGTATCGGTATCGGTATCCGAGTCGGAGGAGGAGGGGGAGGAGAGGGGGAGGAGGAGGAGGAGGAGCGGGGGGGGGGGGGGGGGGAGGGTGGGGGAGGGGGGAGGAGGGGAGAGGAGAGGGGGATATAAGTCGAAGGAGGGAAAGAAGGAAAGAAGGAGAAAGAAAGGAATTCCGAGGAAGCTGAAGCTGAGCTGCTGAGGATACGAGGATGAATGGAAAGCGGAAAGCGCTGGCACCGATACATCGATATCAATATTTACGTTTTCTACTTATTCTTCGAACGTTGGTGGACTCCGAGTCGGAATTACTTACTGGGTGTACTTACATACATGACCGTCAGCCTCCTCCTCCCCCTCCTCCGCAGACAGAGACAGAATAACGTTTAAGTACTTATTTGATGTAAGTTAGAAACTTTACTTACAGTATCCTCTCCGAGTCCCCTCCGACTTCCGAGTCCCAAAATAAGATCTCCAAGTTCTTTCGAATCTCATGCGAAAGAATGGAATGTAAATATCGTGCAAAGCGTACGTAGTACGTACGAGATTCAAGAATGCGAAGGAAGGGAACAATTTACATAACACAACTCGGCCCACTCGACTCGACTTCCGGAATCCGAGGCTAGCGGCAAGCCACTGAGCGGTGAACGTTTGAACGGTGACCGGGGCTGGCCGCTGGCGACTCGGAGGGCTGGCGCTGGTAAGGGTAAGTAAGGATACGTACGGTCTAGATTCAAGTTCAGATCAATCTTCATGAGTCCGAGGATTAGGGAGTTTAATTTGATCGTTACGAGAACGAGAACCGTGAACGAGAGGAGAGGTACGGACGATTCCTCACTGTCCTGACGGATACTTGGCACCGATATCTACGGTGTGGTAAGTATGGTAAGTATGGTAAGATATCTATATCTAAACCTCTAAACACCGCGCTTACAGCACAGCAGGTTTCCCTAGGTTTACTTACAGACTCAGTAGGAAGCCCAGTCCAGTCCGAAGACTCGAGGTGTCTGAGGTGCCGTGAACCCCGGGCTGGTGAGGGGTGCCAGTGGAGGGGTATCGGTATCGGTATCGGTATCCTCTGGGTATCGTATCCTATCGTACATACACTGTCGTAAAGAACTCGAAATTCAGTGAGCCCCGGGCCCAGGATCATACGGACGATTCCTCACTGTCCTGACGGATACTTGGCACCGATATCTACGGTTGTGGTAAGTATGGTAAGTATGGTAAGATATATCTATATATCTATACCTATATCTAAACTCCTAAACACCGCGGGGAACGGAGAACGGGGAACGGGGAACGGGGAAGCTATGCAAAATATGGATATGTAGATCTTGGAATCGAATCAACGAAATTGCCTTGCAATCTTCATGAGTCCGAGGAGTAGGGAGTTTGATTTAATCATTACCCGAACGAGAACGAGTGAGAGGAGAGGTTCTATTCATACCAGGGCTTATAGCACGGCAGGTTTGCCTAGGTTTACTTACAGATTTACAGACTCAGTAGGAAGTCTGACCGAAGACTTGCGTTGAGGTGCCGTGAGCCCCAGGCTGGTGAGGGGTGCCAGTGTCGGTATCCTGTCGGTATCAGTATCCTCTGGGTATCGTATCGTATCGGTACATACACTAGCATATGTACATGTCGTAAAGAACTCGAAATTCAGTGAGCCCCGGGCCCAGGATCATATGGACGATTCCTCACTGTCCTGACTTGGTCCTGACGGATACTTGGCACCGATATCTACGGTTGTGGTAAGTATGAAATTCTATATCTATTGTTAAACTCCTAAACACCGCGGGGAACGGAGAACGGAGAACGGGGAACGGGGAAGCTACGCAAAAGCGCGAGATGGATATGTAGATCTTGAAATCGAATCAACGAACTTGTCTTGAGCGAATGCGTGATTCTATGATTCGTGATTCGTGATTTGAGGAGTGATCACCGTCTGGGTCTAGGTCTGGGGGTGCCGGTGCACGTTTATCTACACCCCTCCCTCGACTTGACAGATTCAATCCAATCCTTCGATTCGATACGTACGGTCCCGGTTGAATTTCCCGAACTCCTTGCCTTCACCCCTTCCCTTCGAAGAATCGAATTCGAATCACACCGCGGCGCACGGAGTCCGAGTATTTCAGATTGTACGTTGCGTTGTACACAGACTCTATTCTATGACATGAGAAGAGATGAGATGAGATGACATCGATATTTTGGATTTTCAAAGATTATGGTACGTTCCCTTCAAAGCCTACTGGTGTCCCTGCCCTTGTCCCTGCCCTTACCTTTGTCCCTGCGCCGCCCTTACCCTTCCCGGACTCAGGTTCGTCCAAGTCGTTTCGTTTCGTCATTCCTGCGTCACTCCTTCCATCCTTCCTAAATTATTCCTTTGAGTTCAAGTTCGAGTCCGAGTCGTCCGACACCCTCTCCCCTCCCCTGGGCCTCGGCGGTCGAGTACGAGTTCTCAGCGCCAGCCGCTACCGGACCTGTAAGATTGAAATCTAGCGCCTTCGTTTACATCATCATGATATTCCATAAGTTCCTATGCACATAGAAGAAGTGGAAGTGACAGTTCTCCGTAAGGATTCGGAAGAGTAAGCGCAGCCAACGTTCAACCCGTGAGCTTTGAGAGGACAAACAGACAGGATATACCGAGTCCGAGCCTGTAGTCGGCGAAGTCGATTCACAGTCTCTGGCCTAGATAAAAAGGCTGGTAGGTAAGTATACTGTTAGCCAACGATCGGACTCGAATAACAAGTACCAGTACCCCGCACCACAGATTCCGGATACCCCGGCACTGGCAGCCGACATCAGACAGGCTGGCTGGACCCGGACCCTACGTGACAAAAACAACGTTGAAGTACGGCACTGAGCGCATGGAGTTTGAGTCCTTCAGATGTGTATGTACACAAACGACATGAGACGAGACGAGACGAGATAACATCGATATTTCGGATTTCTAAAGGTGAATATTCCCTTCGAAGACTACTGTTGTCCCTACCCTTGTCCCTGCTTTTGTCCCTGCGCCGCCCTTACCCTTCTCAGACTCAGGGCTCGTCTGAGTCGTCTCGTCATTCCTGCGTCACTCACTCCTTCCATTCTTCATCACTACCCTCAGCGATTGAGTTTTCAGCGCCAGCCGCCGCCGGACCTGTGAGATTGAGATCTAGCGTCTTCGCTTACCGTTTACATCATGGCATATTCAATAAGTTCCTATGTAAATTCATAGATGATAGAAGAAGTGGAAGCGGAACTTGTGGAAGTGACAGTTCGCCGTTGGCCGTAAGGATTCGGAAGAGTAAGCGGCGCGAGCCAATGGTCAACGTTCAACTCGTGAGCTCAGCTTTTCGAAGATAGACAGACAAGACAGGATGTACCGAGCCCGAGCCCGAGAACGTAGTCTGCAAAGTCAGTAGGTAAGTACTAGCCAACAAGTACCTCGCACCTCAGAATCCAGATGCCCCGGCACAGGCAGAGAAGTTCCTGTCTGGGTGTAGAACGGCTGGACCCGGACCCTACGTCACAAAAACAACGTTAGAGTGTTAGCAAGTACGGCACTGAAGAAAACGAAATAAGTATTCTGATCGCATCGCATTGAATTCATAAATTTTTTCACAGAGAGAGATCCCGGACGCAGGAACGACGACGTACCCTGCATCCTACATAGTCCGTCGGTCCGAGCCACAAGATAAGTTCGAAATGTCAGAGTCGAAACATTAGAAAGCCAAAAAAACAAGAAAAGAACGTAAAGAACCAATAAAGAACGCCAGTCAGATTGTTCAATGATTCTGAATCTGAATCTTCCCGAATTCGAATTCCACATGACTTCACCGGCAGATGCCAACTGCGCCGCTTTAACCCAGATCCAGGGTTTTGAACTCGCTTTGAAGGATGGATTAAATAGAACGAAAACGAAAACGAGAACGAACGACAGGTGGTTGCGTAAACCCCCCTCTCCCCCTCCCGGCTGGGCGGCTAGGGAGCATATAAATGTATGTATATATTCATACGCATGCTCTACGCACGCACGGTGCACCATGACGCAACGCAAGTGATTCGAATTTCGCAAGGCTGCGTATACGTAGGTGTGTATCATCACTTGCTTCGCAGATTCGTACACTGACGTCTTAGGACTTCGAACAATCGGTTCCTTAGCCCACCCTTCCTCTAGGAAGTTTCTCGGGGAAGGGTTAACTTTCAGCTTGAGTTCGGAGAATTTAAAGGGGCTATGTAGGACCTAGACCCAGACACGACGCGGGGTTCACTCGGAATGTGGCGGGAGGAAGAGCCCAGGGAGGAAGAGAGGGTGGGTGGAAGTATTGTATGTGTACGTTCCGTTCCTGTGCCTGAACATTAACTTCGATCCGTAGAATTTCATTGAAGCACCCCCCTCCCAAGCTATCCATTATCTGTCGGACTCGTAAGTTGTAAGTATTTTTGGTATAGCAGAAATTCTAGCGTGAAGTGAATTGAAAGACTTACGTCGCGTCGTACCCGAAGGAAGATTACGCTGGTGTCCAAGATTGAATAAGTACCCAGGCAGTACTGAGTACAGCCTGAGGGACCACGGTTGTTGTTGTATCAGACGTCCATTGTTCCATGACCCCGGAGAATCCGCAAGAGCAGAGCCAGCGTTAGCGCTTCTTTCTAGAGCCAGCTGGATAACTCGACTCCGACTCGCCGGCAGTAGCAAGAAAACCTCTAGCTCAGGCCCAAGCCCAAGAACACGGCGGGAGTCGGCGTCCGCGTCCCCAAGCTTTTCACTTCGCTTCCATTCCTTCCTGTCTTTTCACAATACCAGATATGTCAAGTCCATTTTCTTTTCCTGAAGGCCTTGAGATGAATACTTGCAGGGTATCACTGCCGTATACCACACATGATACGAACTCATCGAGATTCCAAGTACTCGAGGGAAATTCCGCCAACAAACCGCCTGTGCCGCAGTGTGCGGCGTGGAAGGGCGTGGAAGCCTGGAAGGACGTGGTTTGACTCGGAAAACAGCCATGCTTAGGTAAGAGCAAAGACTTTCTGATTTCTGATAACACCGGCATCAAAGAGCTGCATATCAGAATCCAGTGTAAGTAACTTATGTACTAAATTGTATGCCTGTATAGACACATCCGGATCTCCACTACTTAATAGTATGTAAAGATAGACCCCAACAGGCATCTGCATAGCTGAAATCAGATCCATGATCATGGGGTATGGGGTAATCATCTGAATACGTTGAAGTACCAGGACCGAGTTACTCCAGCTGAAAGTGATTTAGCCAACAAAATACACGGGCAATGCATATATACTGTATATAGTGTTATTAGATATACAGACAATGTATATTACTTATACTATAGTACTTAGCTATAAATGAAAGACCCAAAACAGCAGCGCGGAGAACCAGCAAAAGATGAGTGAGAGTGTGGTGTGTGTGTGAGGATGAGATGAGAGTGAATGTGGGGAAGTCGTAAAAGTTGAATAGTCGACTGATGTAAATGCAATGCGGTCGTACGCAGGGAAAGACGGATACGTAGATGCATAAAGAATGAATGGTTGGATGGATGAGATAGGCCACAATTATCTACTCGGCCCAGAACAAGGATGAAGAAAAAATGTTCAAAGGAAACACAGATAAGAGAGAGGGAAAGATAAAGAAAAAACCACTGAAAACCCAACACTAGCCCAAAAACGGAAGAGAGAGCAGAACGCAAGGGATGATGAAGACGGGAAAAGAAATGGGCGTAGCGTCATAAAGGAGGTGTCAGAATGTCAAAAAAAGGTTGAGTTAGCAGCTGGCGTTGATCATGAGACAGTGATGAGTGACTGGCATGAATGAATCTAATGAGGGAAACAACTAAAAAGTGGAGATGGCAATTAGAAATGGTGCGGAGGTGGAGGGCAGGGGACAGGATGTGAACGACGACGCGTATACGGACAGGAATATGCAAGAGGGATAGGTAGGAAAAAATCCAAGAATGCTAAGGTATGCAACAGATACGAGACAGATACCAAAACTGATCGTAGGAGGATGAGATCGACGTGGAAATCGCAAAATACTTTGGCGCAGAAGCATATCCGCGGTCGTCTGCGCCTGCGCACGCATATATATGCTCCGATAAAACCCGGCGCATCCAAAAGCGCGCGGCGCCAAGCGCACAGGAAACGCCGCAGTAGTGCAAACGCATTCACATCAGTTTTGATTGCTTGAGATGTTGCCGAATGACCATATCCCGGACTGTCAAAACCCACGTACAGAGGTGACAATAGAAACATGCCAACACATGAAACGTCAAACCGGAACCGCAATAAGCAGTGGGGGAAAGATGGAACGTATCAATGCCAGTCAGTCAGCGTTTTGCCGAGGATCAAAAAGATGAAGATGGAGACAATTGTACTTACCACTAGCAATGATTCCAGCCGTAGTTGCAGTGTCCTGGCGCATATGAGCGAGATGGAAAGCAAGGAGAGGGACTATTCGACTCGCTTACCGTGACAGATGTACAGAACGCGTAAAACTTTCGGGGAAGGGGTGAATACTCTCGATGTATAGCGCTAAATTTGCTTCGAAGGTCTAGCAGTTGTCAACCAACATCAGCCATATGTTCCATGCGTCCACGGCGTCAAACCAAAGAAAATAATTCACATTTAGTGACATTCTCCAAGTCATTCTCTCGATCACCATAGCTCCTGACATATTTCGCCAATCTGTGGTGATGAAACACGATCGAGTCAGACCAGAGCACCAGTGTGAATGAAGCACGTCAGAGAAATAAAAATAGCAACGTACCTGACGCCAGCCTTCAGCTTCGTATCCAGAATATCACATTTATTCAGAAAGAGAACCAAATCGACGTTAGCGAGGAGCTTGTTGGAGCATACAGACTTCCACAAGAGGACAGAGTCTTCCTGTATTCGACAAACACGCCAGAACGTACAGAATATTGATATTAGTCAACGAGTAAGACCAAGACACGACGTACGAGACGATTGACCGTGCGGTCCTCGGTCAGAACCTGGTCAAACGCCGATATAGGCGCAAGGAAGATGATTGCATCGACTAGGTAGCCAATTAAAAGAGAAACAAACATGTGAGTGTCTTCAAGGCGCTTACCATCATCAAAAAATGGAATCCATGTTTCTAGCCGATGTGTTGCATGCTGTTAGATGTCCATTGATAAGATGGGACTAACGAAACGACTTACGGCGCTGGACAGAAGAGAAGGGAATAAGTACTCACAACGGGAACGTCATATTAGAAGTACATACCTGACTTCTGCTTCCACCTACATCTACTATTCGCCAGTCAGTCCCTGTCTCGCGGCCGGTCGACACCTCCATCTGAAACTTGTACTCCGAAACGCCGACAGTTTTTAGACGTGCTTTGAGCACATCATCTGATGAAACATGACACGAATGAGCGTTATATCCGAAGCTAGGCGAAGTCACTTACCGTCCGTGGGCGTGTACTTCAACGCAGTCACGCGTTCAAGGTCGTTCAAGAAGCTGCAAAACCAAGAGATAAGGACGACTGACGAGGAAGGAAACGCCACGTACAAGCCAGGGGATTCTTCCAACCGTATTTTACGCCTGTGTAGCAGATCCCTAACACCCTGATCGGCCCAAAGCTGCATCATGTCCTTCCGACACGAGTTGAGGACTTCCTGAGACTCATCGGGCGTCTCCAATCCGGTGTTTCCCGCACTCGTCGGCCTCCCACTACTAACAGACGCGTCTTCATCGCTTCCGCTACTGATAGTAGAGCTGGGATAATGTACCCGGGCGCGAGCAAGCCCACCCTTCCAACCTTGACCCGGCCGGACGAAGATTTCTTGCGTTCGATAGGAACTAGGCTGAGTACCGGAAGCGCTATAAGGATGATTGGATTGTCCAACCAGCTGCGTAGCTTCATCTTCGTTAGGAGGCACAAGTTTGGCGATTAATAGCTGCTCGATGTGTCGGAGGGGAAGCAGACGCATTTTCAATGTTTCAATGGGAGAAGTGGTGAGTATTGACCGCGATCCATGTTCTGAGTCGGATTCTGGATCGGATAATTCGTTGCCCGAGTCAGCGCGATGATGACCATTGACACCATTGGTGTAGGCATGGTCAGGGCCGTATTCGTCGGGTGATGATATATCGGAGGACGCTCCGAATGATGACGCTCCAAATTGAGAGTGCCGTCGTGGTCGCTTGGATAAGGATCGCATGTGAGATTTAGGAGAGGTCGTAGGTGAAATTGAGGGAGATGAAGGACGGTCGAGTGCATCGAGGATTATCCGTATCGAACGAACAATGTTCAACTGAATTACTGCGCGCCATAATATTCGTTCTTCACGGAAAGCAGTTGGTGTATATAGACGTTGAAATTCTGAATGATTGTAAGAAAATTCGAGCTACTTAAAATGTATTTGAACAACACACGTCTTAAAGTAGTAGATTTGCCTTCAGATTCGGGATCAGAGAAAAATTACATATTCCACGGCATTTCAAGGAACGCACCTGATTCGCTTTGACCCAGCAACAACAGTCTTACTATCCGCTTCTTCTTCCGAGCCTGACGCTCAGCTTTGATACTAGCATCAATAGCCATACTGATTTGCTTCGCCTCCTCTTCTCTTGCAAGTCGTAGAGCACGTTGTTCTGGAGTCTCATCCAATGGTGGTTTGAGGGCCTCATCGAGAGGGTCGTCCGAGGAAGTCATTAGAAACGGCGAGAGACCAGAAATTGGTGGCAAAAGTGGGTAGAGAAGGAACAGCAGCTGTGAGAACGGGGTGATTGCGAGGGGTCAGGCACAAAAAAAGCCAGTCCCTTCTATCCGGCAGTATAACATCACGTGGCTATGTTGCTACTTACGTTCCCCCTTCCTGTCACTCGCTCATGTCGCTGTATCCAAGGCTCCTTAAAGCTCAGTTCTAGTTCCTGACTGCAAATCTTTTGCACGTGTACTCGCTCGTAAGTACATATATTCTTGTTCCTGGGGCTTATGGACTCTTTCATTGTCAGGGTCCGAGGAACGATCACTAATCGACTCGTTCTGTATGGTTTTCTTTTGCTTCTCAGCACTCATAAGTACTATCTGCAAATACAAGTGAGCACCCGTAAGTACACCCAAAATATTCACTCCTAACAACAGTAACCGGGGCTTCATCATCTCGCACTGCATACTCATATGTATATCAGCAATGTGTAACCGACCATTCTATTAATTTACTTCAGGTGTGCCTCCTGTCCTCCATACTAGGGTTTCAGCGCAGCCAGCTCCGAGTGTTGTTGCGGCCACTCCCGAATCATCATGAGGACGCCATCTATCCACTTGATTGACGTTAGCCCTTCGACCTATAATCAGCCAACTCTGCACTTTTAGCTAGTCATGAGCCACCACGCCACGACATTCAATCAAAACTTACTCTCTCTTCTGCTAGACTATCCAACGTCAGACAAAGGGACATTCTCACGACATACGAGGCCGGATATGTGTATAGCACCCTTGGTCATCCCATCAGATCAAAAAGTCAACAGACCAGCTGCGGGGTTCTCACTTGGGAGGAGCTTGTGGAGTTACGACTATATTCTCTACAGCCCTACAGCGTCCTTTTACGAGAGACCCGTATATCCCTGTACTCGATGTTCACACGAGGTCTCCGCAAAAAGGGCTAAAGCCAAGCACGTTCACGAACGATTTAGAGTTTCATTCCCACTTTGCTCTTGGACTAATCACATACTTCCAGGTCACCCCGGTTCTGAGAGAAAACTCCGTCAAAACCTCAGAAACAAATACTGGTCTTTGATAAGTATCACAGGTGAAGTAGGGGGTTTATCGCTCATTGGCTCACTATATTTATTCTTCCTAGTTGACCAATATCACAGGCTCTGCCATTGAATTTCTATCAGTATCATTCCCTGCTTGTTCCTGGAATCTAATGACGATTTATAATGCTTCTGGGCTTCATGTTCCTGGATTCCATTTGCCAGAGCAACTCTCGTAAAGAAGTTCTGCGCCGCCCACAAGCGCGCACAAGGAATAGTTGTATTGCTGTGCTCTACATATACTTTGACATGACGGTGCCAGCGCTTCGTTCAGGTCAGGCACCAGTGCCGTTCCTTGTTGTGCTGTTAGTTTGCATCATAGCGCCTGCTCAATAGCCTTTATCGGAGAACAGTTCAACGATCCAAAGTCACAACCTTCTGTCATAGGATATTCAATCCACAACGAATTATACGTTAGGTTCCATTCTAGTATTTCAGATACAAGTGAAAGGCTCACAACTTCTCGCGGTCCTCCGTCATTCATCTGTCGTCTCGCGCCATTCAAGAGAATTCAAGTAGAACACCATCGCGACCTGTCTGCTCTATTAGGTTACACGGCAGGCAAAGGTCTCCCCTGCACATCGGAAGTTTAGCTACATATGAGTCTATGATTGTAGCCTGTTCCGCGGAACCGCCGTTAGATTCATGTTCTAGAACAGGTGAAAACGTGTATGTATCCATTTTAACATCCAAAGAACCAGCTTAACCTGAGCCTTTTCTATTAGATCGTGCTCCGATCAGGGTCTACACAGCACTTGCAGCAAGTGATTTCGTGGACTGCGAGCAGGGGGCTGCTTACTTGGGTAGATATCACAGTTGCGGATGACCACCATGAGGTTGAAGCCTCGTTGGTGAGGAGAACAGTTTACGTTTTGTGAGTAGCGAAGTAGTGGAGTATGGACTCGTTGTATCTGAATGGTGTGCGAAGCCTCGGATGCTAATCACAAACATTCCTCGAATTGATTGAGTCCAGTCTTTTCAAATTCTACGGCAAGTAAACATGTACACGAGCACATGCTATATCATATGTACCTTCTTCTTTCCAAACTTCTATACATCACCTCGACCCTTTACTTACAAGCAGCTTAGGGAGTTGTACGTGTGTTATTAGTTTCACTTCATCATATACAAAGTTTCATTCGATTTCTGATATTCAAGCACCTGAACGTGGTCTACTGAGCTCTATATCTCCATCTGATCCGCTTCAAGTCCAGAAAAGAATGATAGAATATTGAACTGGATACATATCGAATCATCTACTTATTACTTATCTTCCGGGAAGGACTCGTTCTAGATAGTAATACAAAATAATGCATGCTTTCTGTAGGTTTTAACAAAGTCATACTTCCAGTTCATGAACAGGCACCCCAGATCCTTCAAGTAAGAATATTCATGTGCCTGTGTGCCTGTACCTATGACCCCTCGGGAGCTAATCGACTCAATAGAAAGACGCTTTATCCTATATACCCTATCAAAGCCATCATACTACGGCATAGTTTACATACATACCTGTAGCCTGAGCCCGATAGCTCTGGTACCTTTTCCAGGCCGAGTTTGTATGTCTGTAAGCTTAACGAGCTACGATTCGGTCATATTGCCGCCAATGCTCTCTACGTTCACTGCACGAAAGCCAAAACCTCTGGACTCGTCGATGATGGACAGAGTCATACCAATGGATGAATGGACTCAGTGATTGAGCTTTCGGTACCGGCCCTGTGCCTTTGACGGCACTACCAACGAGGTAAGACGTCGGGCGTGCCTCAGTCAAATCTGATGGTGACGTTCTGGCGCCGCCTACCTGCATATATTAAGCTCGTATACACGGATGGAGGTTAGTAGGTGAACATACCCGGGTCGCTGTTTTGGGGTCACACTAAGTAGGAAATCAAGTTGCACCTTCTTTGTGAAGCGTATCTAATCGGGATGCAGATTTCTAGTGGGCTCTTCCAAGCCCTTCCAAGCCTCCTGAAAGTACAGCGCCCCTGAATCATTTCCCGAGGAACACCCGTCTGAGTGGCCTCGACCCTCCTCGACCATGCAGGGGGCATATGCACGACGTTCAAGTCGCGCCCTCTTGAAGTATTGACTTAGCTTCTCTGAGCGGCATGTCAATATCAAGTCAATATCCCAGTTCTGATTTCTAGTACCTACATACCTGGTACATACAGCGGCGGATTTAATCGACTTCCGAGGGGTTCCTTCACCCAAGTAGGCAAATCCTCGAGCCGTGAAAGATCGAATTTCATCGAAATGAGTAGTACTAAATTGCATTTGATACCCCCGGCGCTTTTAGATCCTTCCTCTCGCTGGCTCAAGCGATAGATTTTATTGATTTATTGGATTCCTCGACAACGCTGATCCGCCTAGAGATACTATGTATCTCACTTGTAGCCAGGATCTTCGAAAAGTCTTGATGTATTTCTGAATGATGAACAATCTCGACTCTCTTGGCCATTTCTCACTGTCCGAGTCGCCGTGTAGCCCGAGGTATGTACGTACTGGCAGGGTGGATTTTACGAGACTTCAAAGACAGAATTTCGGCTTGAGAAAGATGGAGTATTATTAGGCATGCATTCTCTGGGATGCGAGTATCGAAGGTGGGATTCTCGGAGCAACCGCAGTCAAAGCATTGGCATTGATACCGTATTCTTTTTCTGCTTTCCCAGAGGGGTTTACTGGGGTGCACCGGTCGGATCTAGTGAGGTGAGATATCAACACAACGGCGGCGACAGTCTGCAGAGTAGTCCTGAGAATCAACGTCAACGTGCATTACCCTGTGCCGCTTGGGACAGCCTCATAGATATACAAACTGAGAAGGTATTATGGGTAAGGCAGAGAAAATTGTCGGTTCAGTGGTCTAGTGGTTATGATTTGTGTCTCACAAGAGCTCACACAAGGTCCCCAGTTCGATCCTGGGCTGAACCACGTTTTTCTTGCCAGAAGCTACTCAGGTGCCCACACAGTAGTCTGAGTAGACTGGTCCCTCTTTTGAGCTTGACTTTGAGTCAAGTGCCGGAGGCACCCTCGATAGGTTCTGCGAAGCGTGACACCGTTTCAAAGCCAGAGGGGTCGGTCACAGGCCGATATTAGACTCCATGCTAGGTTTCTTCGCGACAAAATAGCCCAAAAGTAAATAAATTACCGCCGTCCAGTCCATACTCTAAAGGTATATGTAGCTAAGTATATATAAATGTCCATATCTGACTCCTACCAAAACTTACTACATCCACAGCGTTATACCTGCCTAGGTGCCATCCTCACATCGGCGCGCGAGTGCTGACGCGAAGGCGAATACGGCTGCTGATTCTGGTTCAGATTTGGTGAATGACTATGACTTCTCGACACGCTCCTCCTCGGGTCAATCGAATTCCTCTGTCGATCCCTATCACCAACCCCACGCACGGAACGTAAATGCGTCCTCTCATCCACATCATCATCCTCTGTCTCATCCTCACTCTCCTCTCGAAGCTGGTGCAACCCAACATTATCGTTTCCGCCCCCTCCCATTCCTCCTCTTCTGGGAGTATTGTCGTCCTCGTCACCCTCAAACGCATTAAACAGCATATGACTTTGAGCGCGATACAGCGAGCTTCTCCGTCCATGTCCCATCCCTCTTGCGGGAAGCCCAATCCCGTCGTATCCACCTCCAGCGCCAGGTCCTCCACGTCCCTCGACGATCCCATGCCAGCCATCGATAGACAGCCGGCCCGAAAGGCTAAGCCGGGGGTTCATCAGTCCGGCTTCACCTGGG
>RCHF01001163.1:0-32534 GCA_003987895.1 Neonothopanus nambi | reverse complement strand
CGGCGTACAGTACTTTACTTGTTGTTCCAGAGCTAATACATCCAGTATATATACCTCTAGAGCATAAATAATAAATATAAAACCAGAAAATAGTACGGAGTTGGGTGTGATAACAGCAGATAAGGAAAATATGACACAGAGATACGAGAAATGGAACAGAAATTGGATATGTATAGTAGTTTTGTGATGAGTTGGGTGGATAATGTCCGTTCTAGACAGGTTTCGGTGGTATAGTTTTGGGTATATTCAAGTTTTGGTAGCTTATAGAAGCACATATATGGTGGTTTGGTATCGCAGCATAGCACTGCCAAGCACAGGTAGAATGTTCTGAGACATTCTGTTGCTATAGGACGCGTCACCCTAGGCACAAGAGTACCCTAAGCGTCAGGTGGATCATTCTAGAGCCTCTATTTCATATCTAGCTGGCCAATCCTCTTGCTCCAGCGAATATAGCTCAGTCATAGGACGTCATTCCACAGTTATATGGCTGCCAGAGGTCATTATCACGAGTGAACGTGCCTCTAGAGCATATGGTTCGGCAACGGACCAACAGATCAATCATTCCAACAGCTTTGGCCGGCACTATTGCATCAGATCTATCATTTGATGGGATCTAGCTTGGCAACCCAACTCTAATCAGTTATCTCCGTTGGTGGATATGCTTCTAGACCGTTGGCACACTGTGGACTTCACATCGACGGATGTCCAAGCAGCATCTACATAGGTTATATAAGCAGTCATTCAGACTCTAGCGCAGTGCAACAGTGGTATCACGTATAATTATCCTTCCAATGTCCCGTGGATTGCAAAAGACATTCCTAGGAGCTTCTAGAAGATGGGCAGCAATGCCAAGAGGGTGGGTCTGACCGAACCGAAGGTGCTAGCGGCTGGTAGTTACATCTTCTTCAGCTCTAGAACCGTACTGGTCACAATAACTAGATATACCATCGCATACCATAGTCATTCTACACTTTGGTTACTTCTAGAAGCATCTTAGGCTTTAGCTAGCTATGTGGGAGCACACTAGCTCTCATTTCCCAATGGTTTCAGACACGAAATATGACAAATTCGACGTCTAGAGGGCTGAACGCGTTTTCAGCGTAACACCGAGTCGCACCATGTATAAGGCAAAACAAATAGCAGAAATGGTATTCTCGGAGATCTACAAACATCACGGTCTACCTAAGGCCATAGTCAGTGATCGAGATTCACTGTTTACGAGCACTTTTTGGACTCACCTACATAACCTAATTGGGACAAAGTTGAAAATGTCCAGTGCTTACCATCCGGAGACTGATGGATCCACTGAGCGTGCAAATCAGACCATTACCCAGATGCTGCGCCAATGTGTTGCTATTGACCAGAAGGATTGGGTAATTAAGTTGCCATCTGTGGAGTTCACAATTAATCTAGCACGTTCAGATAGTACTGGCTACTCACCCTTCTTCCTGAATACTGGACGAATTCCCCGTTCGTTCCTGTGGAATTCAGCTGATAAGAACGAATACCCAGGTATCCGGGTATATGCGCAACGAATGAAACAAGCCATCATGCAAGCGCATGACAGCATTCTCAGTGCCCGAGTTAAGCAAACTTGTGACGCAAATCGTCATCGACGTCCCGCACCCTTCACTAAGGATGACCTCGTGTATATTTCCACTAAAAACATATCATTTCCTAAAGGGTATGCAAGGAAATTAGTACCGAAGTATATTGGCCCCTACAAAATTTTAAGGGACTTTGGAAACTCCTCTTACCAGATAGATATTCCTTCACACCTACGACAGAGAGGCGTTCACGATGTTTTCCATGCTTCGTTGTTAAGGATACATGTGCTGAATGATGACCGACTCTTCCCCGGGTGGCTCGAAACCCAAATTGCCAACTTTGGTGAAACTGAAGGCGGATGGGCTGTAGAAAGTATCACCTCATACTCAGGAACTAAAACAAATGCGTTATTCGAAGTCAAATGGAAGTCTGGAGATGTTACCTGGCTGCCGTATTACGATATTGACCACCTTGATGCTTTGGGAGACTACCTCGAGGCTCTAGGACTCTCGGATATTTCAGAACTTGTATCTGGAGGGCGCGACGTGCCACATCTCACTTCGGAAACTAATAGCGCTCTTGAACCTCAGGAGTTATTTGCTGGATGTATGGATTGGCTAGATGTTGAGGAATTGAAGAAAGGGGTTAGTATGAATGGTTGGAGGATAAAAGGACGAAGAAATTTTACCTGTTGGAACTACGGCGAACCACCCACTCACCCACACGCACCCACAGCACTCCTCGACACGACTACGAGTATGCCTATTCAGAGTTGGTTGGTCAGAAACAGTCCAGAAAGTAAAACCATATACTTCACCGCCGACTCTTCCAGTCCTCGTTGGACTATCACTCCCCTCGAACTTGTTCATTGCCTCGATGTCGACAATGAGCTTCGAAAGCCAAAAGCGAAGATTCGCAACATCCAAATGCCCTTGAGCTACCTTCGCCTCACTCAGGTATTCAACACCGACACTTACTCGTGCAAATTCGCGCTGTTCAACACGCAGACCAACACCATTGTTATTCCCCCTGGTCCTCGTGTTGATCCTACTATCTTTGAACCGTACACTCGTGGTGCTAATGCTAACGATGGAGACACGTCCTTTGGCCTTCAGGGTCTTCCCTCGTGGAAGCAAAAAGCTATCGCAGATAATATGTAGAAAGCATTCCAGGACCACTCTTGAGCTAACCATAAAAAACATGCTTGTCTCAGCAGAAAAGCACAGAAACATCATTTAAATCACCTACCCCGTCGTCATCGTGTTGAAACTGCCTCTTCGAACGCGTCTGGTTCGCTCGTACTCACTGGAGATCCCCTCAGCCCTATGCACTATGATGGAGCATCCACACACCCACCTTTACCCTCTAGCTCAACTCTTGTGCAATCAACCTCTACTGTAGATCATAATATCTCTTCCATTGACGTTCTTGGCTCGTTCTTCGACCCTCTCGATCCTGGCAATACCATTGCTGACTTTACCACTGCTCTTGGCCATGTTAGTCAACCCCCATCTGAACCCAGCACTTCTACCCAGGAAATCCCCTCTCAGACTGTTGGAAATGAAGCTCCTGACACTGTAGATGAAGTTGAAGAAGAATCTATTCAGGTGGGCGAAGTGTGAAGGAGAGATCCTTGCAGGATCCCTGGAGGGCGCATGTAATGGCTACGAGAACTCTACTTCCTAGTTTGTCTTCGGACTTTCCCGTGTACACACTCATTATTGATTACTGTACATATTTCCTGTCTTCTGCTTATCCCCTTCGCGCACTAGCCTATCTTTTCGTATAAATACTCAGTCGTTCGTTTTGTAGTAGTTCTAGTCTTTCTTGAAATCACAGACAGTACCCCGGTCTCTCGAAGGACTACCTAAGTTGTGTGGTATTACTGTGACCACTGCTCGTCACGCTGCTGCTACACTCTTCATGTTCACCTTCTCCACACGTACTCCCTTCTCCTTCAGAGCTGTGCTTTTCATCAGAGCCAAACATACTGAACCACTGCAGTTTATCAGCCCTGCAAATAGATCTCCAACAAGAAAGGAATTCAAGTCTGTGATATCGTCTGACAGCTGTGCGAGGCTCTGGATCCCTGCTTTAGTAGTATAAGCACGGACTTGTAATAGTCGATCGTGGTATTTGCGACAGTAGTCAGATGTAATAACGAGACAGCAAACTGAAGACTTGTGCATCTTCTTCCCGTTATGTACAATGTATGGCGAGGCATGCTCGCCATGGGGCATGCATGGCGGCAGTGCCTGCTCACCATCCATTGTACCATCCAGTGCCTCCTCAATATCGTGGGGTGGAGCAGATGCAATATCATCCAACACCTCTTCATCGTCATAAGTGAGATTGGTAGGAACTGTGGGTCCTGAGTCAGCCTGAGTAGTAGAGTCACAGAGGATCACATCTTCGGGATTAGTGGTGACACCAGGATACTTCCCATCTCCAAATGGCTTCAGCATATCGACAACACGGTCTTTGAATACAACATCGTAGTTGTCATTGATCCCAATTCACTGAAGAACATCTGACACCGCATTTCGACCTAACTTCCAGCAGCTGCAGAGATCAACATGACCAACTATACAGTCCCTGCGCCATGATTCTGGATTGAGGTGATCAACATGTTCTACTCAAGTAACATTGAGCCACCAATTCCCTTGATCAGCTTCTGGCCGATGAAGTAGGGCATTGTCAATATTGACTGCTGCACCCAACTGATCGATGAGTTGTTTGAACGAGAAATTTGTATCATGTCCACCTAACATCCAGACACGTCCAAATAGAACCTCCAAGCAGTCATCTCCCATCCAGAATAGGTACAACGGTTGTGTTGAGTCGAGTTCTTGTTGCTTTGCTACACAGAAGAACACCGACTTCACAGTTGTCTGAGTATCACCATAAAGTTGATATGGCATGAAATTGACTCTGTTCCATTGGAAAAGCGAGAAAACAATATGAGCATATTTGCTCAATGATGTCAGCTGCTGACTGAGGTCCCAGTCTGGATGGATATATGCATTGATGAATGATAGTAGCATCTCTGCAATAATACCAATCACCTTGCCCTCGTGCACTTCAGATGGACTGAGAGTGGGAGCATCAGGCAGCTGCAATAACTTTCCCAGAGCCTCAACAAGCTGAATAGCACAAGGAACATCCTGGGCATCTTCTGGATGCATTAACTTGTCAACATCACTCTCCAGAAGTACTTTGGCAGTTGTCAGGCAGCGAAGATGCTTAAGAAAGACTACTCGGGTGATAAGTGAGTCTCCAACAAGCATTCCTGCATCTGATCGGATAACGCGTGTCCATCCTGGATGCAAATAGGTAAGTAGAGGATAAATTGCAAGTGAGTTCCTAACTCACTTTTGATTTCGTGTTTCCAGTCAAAGTCTCCAGTTATGTCCCGATCACCGACAAGCATGTTCAGCCCTGGCAAACAACCAAGGTACTTGTAGAGAGTATGTGAAGGACCAACGAGATGCTTCATAAACATCTGATAGACCATGGCCCATCGTCCAGCATCACCATCTGAAGCAAATGTCCAGATAGGCCCAAGCCTCTTGAACTGAGGATCATGGGTCTGAACCTCATACCAAGTGTCAATGACTCGTTGTAGCAAGACAGCTGATTCCTCTGGGGTTTCTGCCTTACATGTTGGAGATGCACACACCGGAAAGAGACCTCGCAGGTTTTTGCTCAGAGAACAAACACTGATAACTGATGTCTCCTTTCCGAGATGTACCACACCTTCAACTAAGTTCAGACCGAGATTGACTGCAGAGCTAAAGTTTCGGAGACAGGTATCATTTGCAAGATGCAAGTGCTCACGGCAGAAACCACCTGCCCGATCATTGTGGGGGAAGTAGTCTGCACGCTCTTCTTGGCTAACCTCATCCCAGCATATGGTGACACCACTGGGAATGTAGCTATCACTAGCTTGGAGCTTCTTGACATTTGGCAGTAGCATCTCCTGGATATTCCACTGAATATCAGCCACTGTTGGCACTCCCAATGAGGGCGAAACTCGAGTAAACACTTTTGCACTCCGAAGCTTTCCAAGTGATGGAAGGCTGCAAACCTTATTGAGAGCATATAAGAGTTTGTGCCCCCCAATGCGGTAAACGAGTAAAGCAAGGTCAATGTCTTTGCTATCATATCCCCGAGCATGATATACACCTTTGACACTGCTCTCGATACGCCGAACAATCATAGATACGCTCGCTTTATCCTTCAGTGCCTGCACTGTAAGCTGCCGAAGACGGGGAATGTCTGCGGTTGCTACTGCCATGACAAATCGTTGATGGTCTGAGACACGTCTCACTAAACTGCCGATTTTACATGCAAGATTGAGAGACTATGAACTGAATTAGAATCGCAATTCTATCTCATCATGCATATAATGAAGCATACCTTGAGTCGAAGATCGTTTATTGTTTCAGAGGCAAGCTTGGCTTTTTGATTGAGTTGTGCATGTGTAAGATAGCGATGATTAGTGTGAGGTGCAGCATGTTTCGACATTGAGACCAGACGCAGGACTGTATCACCCACATCCAAGCATTTTGGACAAGCCATGTGACTGGTGACTGCATTGCGAAGACAGCCATGGGAACGTATCCAAAAGCAGTTGCTGTTTGGAGGGTCAATGCGGTCAAACGAGTAATTGACTGCGGGTGAAGCAGGGTCATGCTGCTGGAATGGGTAGCTATGATAGAAGTCGTCTATTGGCCAATTCAAGGGGATTCCCAGGCAACCGTAGCTGCTATTGTTGTTTGCAGTAGATGGCAAATCATCAACCTCGACATCTCTGATGTTGTCTATTAGCAATACATAACTTAAATGAATGTATAGTGACATACTCGGTGAACTCATGCCATATGCGTGAGGTTGGGGTGGATATATGAAAGGATAATGGCTGGAAGGCCGTAGAATAGCTCGGCGAAGGTGTTTCTGGCACTCGAGGGTTGGGGTGCACTTGAGCTGAATGAAACAATTCTAATCGTGTTCACTTTGCCTCCTGCAGTACTAGAGCATCGTCTAGCCGTCGTTTGCTACTAGATTGCATGCGAAAGACACTATCATTGCATCGTGTACCTCCATAGTGCGACCTCAAATTTGCCATTCCAGCTTCAGGAGTCTTAGCATTGGTGGTGATCACAACCTAGCATCAAGGACACCTCACACGAAGTCTCTTGGTGCGTTCATCTGCATGCCATTCTAGGTTCTCCTTGTCTATGGGATGAAAAGAGAGATTCAGAAGTGAGCTAGTCCGATGCAGTGAATTTGAGCTGGTGTTAGTGAGATCTCAAGCAGGAGAGTCGGTCCAAGGCGATAGTTGATTGCGAGTGAGTGGGCTTGGTGTAGTCACAGAAAAAGTAGAATGAAGCCGAGAAATGGGTGTATTAGGTGCACTATTATATTCCAATACATTAGATAGAGATGTAGATGGAGAAAAGACAGTGTGTGTAGGTGGGGTATTGACTCGAAGAAAGTCCCAATCAGAACCAGAAACAGAGGCAGATGAGCTCTCAGTGCTGCAGAGAGTATCACAGACACTAGATGTCGAGGTGAGCTGTCAAAGTTCTAGAGGGTCAGAGCCGGTACCAAGAACCATATCCATCCGAGCATCATCAAGCACCCCAGTGTGCCCAATATGTCCTGCAGCATAGTCCTGGCTGTCGAGCTCTCTTTCAGTAGGGTCCATATTTAGCCAGAGAATTAGAGTGCCATAGAAGGTAGATTAGCCAGATTTTAGAGAATGTGAGCAGCAATGCAGTCGCTGAAGTCGCAGAGGGAGTAAATGGACTCGACGCGTCAGCGCCGCACAAAGACGAAAAGATCACGTGCACATTGCTACCAATTTGGGTCTTCTCCGGAGGTCTCACTCAAAAACGCATTCTTATTTCCCTTCCACTGACCATTAACCTTAGTACTCCTGGGAGGACAATCACTTCAACAATAGCTTCATATGTATATACTTTTTTGTGTGGTAGATAGCTCTCAAAACCTAATTCTAAGAAAAATGCAAACTTTTCATTTGTGGTGACCCCAGACACCAGGGTATGAGGGATCAAGCCCTAGGTGGCTGTTATTGCTGTTTGCATAAGAATTGGCACATGCTCCCACGCGCTCTCTTTTTTTTGTAAAACCCAATAAAATCTGCAAAACACGATATCTTGACGAGTTCCACACCGATTGACAAGATTTTTGGCTCGTTGTGTTCGTACAGAACCCCTCTCGTGCGCCCCAGCATCAAAGTTGTAGAAATATGATTTATGAGCTGTACCAGAAATACTACCCCTCCGAGCCTCATAAACAAGATAACTTCAGAACTAGCAGTCAGAAAGCTACATCCTTGAGATATGTTCATGCTCGAGGTCATATCTAGTGTGCCCCAAGCCAAATGTTGTGTAGAGGGAAGTACGATGCAGGACACTGAGTTACGCCAACATGCGCGTCAATAGCTGACATCACTCTCCTTTGTTTTCTCATCATCTCACTGTCAGGCCCTTCAAACAATGCCAGGAAGCAATCAAGAACAATTGTCACGTATCTTGGATGGATTACAATGTATCAAATAGAGTTGCTGGACACCATAAACATAGAATTGTCAGCAATTCTTGGGAGCACTGTTATTCTCGTATTGGCAGCAATGGTACGTGTATTGGACATTCTGTATACTCACAAAAGACTTAAATACCACCTGAACCAAGCCTGTCCTCAATTGCTCTCAATTTCCCTCTCTTCTGGCCACCCCTGTATATCAAATACCATCACAACCGACTATCCTCTCCAACACTTCTCCTTCTACAATTTTAACCCTGGGGCGCACTAACTCTACCCTTGGTCTTGAACATATCTCGTGCATTTCAATTTCTGGCTGATCATTCTCGAGTTATTGTGTTTCAGATGGCTGGAGGGGTGGTATCTCTGATATAACCAATAACTCATAATTCTACACATTTGACACTGGGGCGCACGAAAGGGATTCAATACGAATATAATGAGCTAAGAACCATGTAAATCGGTGCAGAATTCGCTGAGATATCGTGTTCGAGAGATTTTATTGAGTTTCATGAAAAACAGAGAGCGCGTGGGAGCATGTGCCAATTCTTATGCAAACAGCAATAAAGATCTCGGATCGTAACCGCCTCTTGTACATGCCACGGGTTTCTGGATCCCGCGTAATAAGTACTTTCTGTCAGCTTTCTGTTTTCCTGGCACGCAACTTGGCTCGCTCATAAGTACCAGTATGATATTTAAACGCAAGTGTAGCCTTGCCTTTCCTTTTCTTCATCCTCTTCATCAAGGGGTTCAAAGCTACTCCAGGCCAAGTACATCCCCTTTTCTTCTCTACCGTGACTGGGCCTACTATCTGATGTTCAACTGTTACTTGAATTAGAGTAATCATCCAATGTCACTCAAGAACTTCGTACAACTAGTATGGCGCTCCTGCTGGTGGACTTCCAGACCTAGTACGACAAGTGAAACTGCTATGGAACCAGGCCACACTCAAAGTGAAGATGAGGGCCGTGTTCAAGATTGTTCATATGAATCTGGTACATTTCACCTGTCTCTCAGTAGTACTGGCTCACTGATTATAAACTTACTCCTGCAGCTCAGCCTCAGCCATCTTCATCTTCACCACCGTCTTCACCACCGGATCTTAATCCCCATTCCAACCCAAGGCCCATTGACGTTGCCGGGGCAGCGCAGAGTCGACCTGACCAAGGTACGTTCTGCCAAATCATTCATCCTGTTCTGGGTTTGGGGCTCGATTAACTTTTGGCTTTCAATTCTCCTTGCAGCACCTCGCACTACTCATACCTTAGGCGGTGGCGGTCAGAGTGCAGGCTCGGGCACAGGAACAGGTAAGAACTCACTTATCGATATCACGTCACCTATACTAAGTGCTCTCTCCCCTCACCTTTTCCGTTTTTCTGCCTTCCGATAAAAAATGAAGGACGTAACGAATTTGGACGCCGATTGAATCGTGCTGTCCCAGGGGCGATACAAGCGCAAGTAGTATACATCTACAACAATTGTTCATTCCCTGGAGCGGGTGCAGCAGCTACAGTTCAAGGGAACCAGTCTGTTCAGTTTCCGGCTAGTGCCCAACGTTAGGAATCTCAAAAAATATTTCGGTTCAATTGGATGTAAATATCATAAACTGTAGTCGCCCATTCAGATCACTCTGTCTCTCTTTTTGATGTAATATATATATATATAGCTGTAAATATCATAAAATGTAGTCGCCCATTCAGATCACTCTGTCTCTCTTTTTCACTACGCCGTGCAGACGATTTTAGGGATCCTAGAGATTAGGGCCCGGCGTTGTGTAACACGGCATAATGATAGACGCGTAGACGCGGCATGTCATCCTGATTGACTTGCTTTGCTCTCTTTTGCCTTCTTCATCCCTTACCATGGCCGACAGTCTATCTCCTGAATGTACGCCCTTGAAAAAAGAATATGACTCCTGTTTCAACGCTTGGTTTGAAGGATACCTGGAACCTGCTGTGTCTGCATCTGCATCTCCAGAAAAGTACGCAGAATACTCAAAACGTAAAGCAGATGAATTTCAACAGAAATGTGGTAAAATATGGGAGAGCTATAGAGGATGTGTTCAAGTACGTGTTCATCTCTTGCTATAGTTTCAATGGCTAATCTTTGGTCACATCACTGTAGAAAGCCTTGAAGGAGCAAGGATTAGATAAAATGCTTCAGCAGGCTCGGGATGAAAATCCTTTGACTCAACCTCCTCCATTACCCTCTGCTCCAGAGTCCAAGTCCTCATAGTATAATTATAATTTCAATGAAATTACTGTAGCATAGGTGAGCACTTCCATGATATACTACTACACTCTGTATATTAACCTGAGTATGGGCAGTCATCTCTGTTGTCACTAAACCCCCATCGAACAATACATCACCTGTGAAAATGCGAAACTTTGTAAACATACCTGCGACTTTCGTTGCAGACACTGGACTGAATATTTGGTTTGCCTGAAAGCTTGATCACCTCCTTTCTGACTCTTCTAGCGCTATAATACCCGAATTGGAACTGCAAGGAAAGAATATACACTTTACATTCTGCATCGAGGATGTCTCAGGAGACTATGGTTATCATACAATGAAAGAGGGCTTATGGCGTATGGATTGTTTTGGAGTGTAAGAACACTTGCTACGAGCGTCGCCATGTCATTGGGTTTTTCGACTTTAAACAACATTTTTACTTTCGAGTCTTGAGCTGACCACGTCAGACCGACCGTGGAGACATATTGTGGATGCCTCGGGGCTACATATAAGTATCGAACGACTCTCTTCAGTATCTTTGTGTAAAACACTCAGAAAAGACTCGCCAGGCTTGAGCCGCTTGGTGCCTTATGAGCAATCTTGATCACGTGCAACGTTAGCGTGTCGTTCCGCGGCGGTCCGCTGTTGGTGCCCACGGTTGAAGTTGGTCCAAGACGTCAGGATCTCTGCTCGTTGCAAGATTTCTATATAGCGCTCGAGTTCTGCGTACTGGGACTACACGGACAAGTGCATGCAACAAAGTAGCGTGGGCTAGACTAATAGGTATACGCTTTCTTTTCTTTCCTGTGAGTAAAGATTCCTTTGTTGTCGCCACTGGCTATCTATTGGATGCTCACAGGAAAACACTTACAGGACTACTCTCGGCTGATTTATTGTTTTACTACATGGTGTACTCGACGCTGTTAAGCTTCGCTGGCTGGTCAATTGTGCCTAATCTTGCAACTCGCCATGCTCTCAAAATCGTCCATCAGTTTTACCCACAAATCATAGGCGCTTCGCCACCTGCACCTGGAACACCTGCATATCGCCAACATTATCGCTACACATACGCAGCTGTCGTTCTAGGATATCTACTTTATAACTTGGTGGAGGGCTCGCGATCTATGGCGCCAAATTTCTACGAAGTGCTCGGTGTTCCTCCGGATGTTGACGAAAATGGGTTGAAGCTGGCGTTCAGGCAGTTTGCCAGGAAATATCATCCAGATAAGGTTGGATCACAGGGAGAAGCGTTGTTTATGGCGACTAGAGATGCTTTCGAGGCATTGAAGAATCCCACTGTAAGGTTCGCCTATGATAGGTAAGTTTGTATTATTGTATTATTTATCGTATGACTTAATTTACGGTTGAAATGCAGGTTCGGACCTGACGTGCTTCAGTGGACTCAACTAAGTACAGTAAGAGAGTATCTGCACCATGGTCTTATGCAATCTGCTGGCTATCACATAGTGACAGCCCTGTCTCTACTCGTCATTTCTGGCATAGGTAAAACAAGCCCTGTGAAGTTTGTACGTAGACTCCCTTTGTCGTCATATTTTTCTTGACAATTTGTCTCACTCGACTATCTGTAGTGGCGTTACGTTCTCTTCATCGCGATCTTTGCTTCCGAACTTGCATTCCTTCTTTACCCCTCCCCTTCTTCAGCATCGATATTCTCCCCCGCATTCTGGGATCCAGCCGATGGATCCATTAGCAGGAGTGCTCTTCATATATTATTCCCCCAACGGGTGGCATACCAGCACATTCTTTTCCTTCATCAAATTTTCTTATTCATGAGCGTCGCTTTGACCAAAGTTGCTCCTGTGTTGTTCCCTTATGATCCGGCAGCTGAGCATCAAGCACTCATGCAGCAGCTCAATTCACTGGTTGCTTTCGGTGATCGTGAAGGTATGTCACAATCTCGATGTATATTGGGAAAACCAGCGTCACTAATACACTCTTTCTTTGGCTTGCAGCATCTGTCATGCTCCACACCGAACTGCACTCTATCCATTCATTTACACCCGAGTCTCGTATTAGCGCATCACAAATCCGTCCGTTCCCAACACCTTCTCCAGACGTGATGGACGCTCTTTCCAGAGAGATGGAGAACATGATTATCGAGACTAACGTGAAGAAAGATGTGGGACCACTCCGTAGTGCATGGGAGGGTGCTGTCTTGCGTCAGAGAGCGTTAAGTGAGGCTAGCGAGTTGAAGACGTCGATTCTGCCTGATGATGAGGATTCATCGCCGCCTTCGTCGGCTGTTGATGGTGAAGGGAATTTGCCCTCGCCGAGACCGTCTCCTCCGCCGTCACTGATGAGGAAAGGCTCGAGCTATGTGAGGGCACGGAGTGTTAGTTGGAGTTGAAGATGATGCTCGAAAGACTCCTTACTAATATGTAGTAAATTATATATATGTTGTATCGATAGATTCTGCTATTCCTTAATATCATGGAATGTTCTCCAGTGTGAACGGGAGCTTATTGCATTACGTGGCTGCCCTGAAGACCTAGCCAGTAAAAGCGTCCAATTGCGTACTACAGTTACACCTGTTGCAAAATTAGAAAGTGAAGTCCATCGGGTAACGATATGATTAGCACTCCACAGGAGGCGTACAGCTTAGAGGATCGTAGTGAAAGGTGAATGCAATGTATGAAAATATCAATGAGGTAATAATGATAAGTACAAATGACAGGGAGCTACAAAGGAGCAGGCTGCGGAAATCACTGTATCATTCAAGAAATCGTATAACAACAAGTGGATACAGATAGCAGTGCGGGTACCAGGTTACCAGTGCGGAAAGAAGGAGAGAAGGTAGCGGAGGTAGTGGAGGTAGGAGGATGTATTTTCAGATATACGCAGTGCAAGACCAAGCTTACAGAAGCAGCTGAAAGTCGACTACAAACTGAATCGACTGGCCCCTTTCAATTTTGCTCCGCCGGCATCCCAAAGACCAGAGAAGAACGCTGTCCGCCTTAAGCCTTTCTCGCCATCGTCAGTAGGGTAGTTAATGGCGAGCTCTTCATCTGATGGTGGCGGCGGTCTCCTTGTGAAGGGATGCGGAAACATTCGATGTTGTGCGAAGGCCAAGATGGGCCTGAAGATGGATAGATGGGGTAAATGGGTTTACGTTGAGTATGGAGATGTGTGAGTAGTAAGATTCGTACGTACGTCAAGCCCAATGATGCGATGAGGAGAATTTTAGTGGTGAGAGAGGGGTTATAACTATTCTCGAGAAGGTCCTGTTTTTAATTAATTGTCAGGAGACAGGATTTATGAAGGGAATTATTTCACTTACAGCTAAATGGTTATCGTTACGGTCAAAAAGGAAACGTAGTCCTTGGCTCAAACCAGATTGTTTGTTCATCACCAGGTCAACACCAAGAGCAGACAAAAAGGTTCCGACTGAGGCACAGCCGAGGAGCTACATTTGAATGCGCGTTGGCTGGATATGAGGTTCGGGTGCAGTAGAAAGTACTTACCATAGCAGCTCGTTGCCGTAGAACAATAGCCAGGCCAGCTAAAGCACCAAATACAGCAATGATAATCCAGTTGACGATGAATAGGTTCAAGTTGGATAGCAGCAGCCCTTGCTTCAGTAGTATGACACGGACACCGAAAGCCAAGCCTCCAGTTATACAAACAAGGGTCATTCCTCCCAAACGAGCAAACTCAAATATTCCCAAGATGAACCCGAGGAAACCGAACGCAAGCACTATGGCCGTCAGAAGAAGATCCGAAACACCAGTCTCGTCGACAGAGTTGATGATTGCTGCCCAGGCTGCAGCAAAAGAACCACCTCATTATACGTATTGCATCGTAGAAATTGCGAGAAAACAGGCTTACAGCAGACAATAGCAGTTAATCCGATTCCGATCCCGGTAGTAAATTTCCACCCTCGTATTCCTGCCAGAGCCATGGGCGCCCCAATCGAGAAGCAAAATATGATCCAAAGTATCGCAGGCAGGGAGAAATTAGAGCCACCACCATCAGTAGCGGGCCCTTGGGGAATAAACTGGTCGGTAGTGGGGTCTACCACGACGATGGTACCATTCGATAAAGTATTGATGTCGGGTTTGGTTCGGGCGAAAAGAACGGGAACGTAGAAGGAAGCAGGCGAGAAAGCAGAGACATAACTCGAGATTTGGCAAAGTACTAGCCAGAGTAGTATTTGAAGGCGGACTACCGCCGTCATAAGAAACGAGAGTGGGTCGCCAGATCGGCGTAGTGGGTGGGCGAGAAAAGTTGAGAAGAGACGAAAGAGACGAATAGAGTAACTGGGCAGAATGGACCCGCCAACCAATTATTATACAGAAAAGACAAGGCGGGGCGCAAACTGCGCGGCCAGAGTGCCTAGAAAGAAAATGACGAGAGAAAGTGAAAGTAAAATGCAGATCACAAACTTAGATTTGACACCAGTTGCTACGGTGAGTCGCGTTCTATATTGCCCTTCCTTGGACCTTAGGATGGTCGTCGTGAGGGGCAATATCATGCTTTTTGATATTTTTATCAAATATTTTTAGCTGCCAATCTCCGTTCCGGTTTCCGTACTCCCGACGTGCCGGCGCGAGTCGCGACCTGACCGCGAACTGGATGGCTTCCTCGTTGACCGCTTGCTGCTTGAGCTCAGAGCGATCAGACCTCAACTCCTTAAAAAGAGAGACAAAAAGCTAAATTCTTGAGTGCATATAAGCCCTTTCGGTGACCCAGAACCGCTACGTCACGGTGATCTCAAGCGAAAGTCATTGTTTATTTTTGAAGCTTCTTCCCTCCTCTTCCATGCGTTCCCTATATGAATACAACCTAGTCGGTGAAAACATGGTCAGAAAGGAGATAACTTCATTCACCAACAATCATCTAGGCAGGCATCTGACTCGAGCGGAGAATGGCTATAAAAAGCTGAACGATGTCTCCATTACGATCGCAAGAGTGGATGTTGGATGATCATGCCTGGCGATGCCAAAACATCTCAAGAGATGTCCGAAAGTCAGTTGCAAAAGCAAGCGCGGAGACACTGCAATTATTCAAAGAGACGGGTTTCAAGGACTGAAAACTGCAGCGCATTTAGCTTGCCAGAAAACCGTAAACATTCAAGATCAAAACAACATGGCCATTAGAGAGGCGGAGCTAGATTAAAAGGGCTGCCAAGGAACGACTGTGGACGCCGAACTCTTGAGCAACCGAACAATTGAGCTGTCGAGCTGAATTAGGCTTGAACATACCCTAAGAAACAGAGAAGATGTCAGAAACGTGACTGGAAGGAGAACATAAAAAGGAGAAAGCTCAGGGTCTGCTTTACAGACCAAAGATAATCTCATATCTCTGCATCCCAAGAACACCCTGCAGAACGATGCCTAAACGCGTCCACCACCTCCAACGAAATCAACCCCCGTACCAGCTACTGTATGCACGTAACCACACACATCGAGCATGTATCTTTAGCTCGGGCGCTGTTAGCGGGCACATGAATCGATTGTATCGTTCGATGAAATAAAACCACATCTAGAGACCACCCGTCGCAGGGTAAATAGTGTCCTGCACGAGCTCGGCAGTTTGAACGAGGAGAAGAGATGTCAAAAAACATCCTTCCCAATGTATGACTCCGCCTTTGCTGCCACATCGTTATCCTTTGGATTGTAGCAGCCTAACTAAAAGGAGTCAGGTGAATCATGTTGGTCAAGCCTTTTACGGTGCATCTAAGAGAGCTTTCAAGAGATGCATCTGGAATAAAGACGCGTTTCGAGGGTTCGGGGTATTCGAGCAGGCGGGGATGTGTGGCTTCTTTCTTTGGATGTTCCAGGATGACAGAGTCGACCCTTTTACTATGACATCTTCGCTGAAGAAACGAAAGCAATAAGACTCGCCTTTTCTGTGGATGTTATGGCATGAAACTTGGCGGTGCTGGTGATGGTCGAAGAAAGTATTTGCGGTGGGCGGTGAGCGAGAAGGTCTAGAACAACTTACACAAATAGACTGACAGGCGAACACGTCGCGCACAGAAGGTCCTTCACCGCCGTATAACATATCGTTCTCTATTCACCAGCAATGAATCTTTTCCGTTTGCTTGGTACGTCTCGCTCATTTGAAATTGAATTTAATGGCTAATTAAATGTGTTTGAAAGGTGACCTGTCCCATTTGGCTTCCATTATAATCCTTGTGCAAAAAATTCGGTCTTCACGCTCATGTCGAGGTGCGTTCCGCTCATGTTTTTTCAATATTTTATTTAGCTCGTTACGAGCCAGATGTACGAAGCTTTCGCCTAATTATTCTTCTGGGGCTCCTTATCATTATTTCTGCCTTGCTCATGCTATGCGTCATTAGGAATTTCGTTCAAAACCCAGGCCCTCTATGTTACGGTGTTCGTCGCGCGCTACCTTGACTTATTCTTCCGCTATATCTCGCTATACAACACCCTCATGAAGATCTTCTTCATTGCAAGTAGCTGCTATATTTTATACCTCATGAGATACCGTTTCCGGTGAGCCCCACTCTACCTCGTATCACGGCCTCGGCGTTTTGACGTGTAACGCATTGCATGGCATAGACCCACCCATGATCCTTCCATTGACACTTTCCGCATCGAATACCTCATAGGACCGTGTTTTATCCTTTCCCTCATCTTCAACTACCATTTCTGGTTCACAGAAGTTTTATGGTCCTTCTCTATCTTTCTGGAGTCTGTGGCTATACTCCCCCAGTTGTTCATGCTTCAACGGACGGGCGAGGCGGAAACTATCACTACGCACTACTTGGCTGCTTTGGGAATATACAGGGCGTTGTACATTCCTAACTGGATATACAGGTACATACTTCATGGAACTTTTCATGGGCTTGTTTGTTTAACTATATCTGGCTCAGATACTTCTCTGAGGGTGTCGTGGATCCCATAGCAGTAACGGCCGGCATAGTCCAGACAGGTCTCTATCTCGACTTCTTCTACGTCTATTTCACAAAGTTCGTGTTTCCTCTCTCTTTTTTGAGCACTGTCACTTACAGTTATGTTCAGAGTACTTCAAGGGCAGAAGTTCGAACTCCCGGCATAAGCTTAAGGAAAATGTAATATGAGGCTGGAGCGTTTCGAGACTCCGAAGAGTGAGGTTAGAGAAGAGATTAGAGGACGGTAGACATGACCTGGCTGTCATTGTTTCTCAGGATGTATGCCTATGACCGTTCATTGGCGGCATGCAGATTATATTAATAGACCGTCTTGTAGTCACACCTCATCTGGTGGACACTTTGGAGCTGAGTTTCCGAACAGAATTGACAGCCAAGTTCGCCATTATGTCAGACATATCTTGGGAGCTCAATTATATTCAGCCTCTACAACTAAAAATAAGGATACATAGGGTAAGAACGACTCGATACAGGAATGGGATAGCATATACAGTATAGTAGAGTCAGAAAGGGTAACTTAACAATGTCCAGTAAGTGATGGTATAAGCTAAAATAAGACGCAGTTCTGCGTATTTCAACACCTACTCCTTCAAGCCGTGCGCCGCGCAGGTACAGCGGATACTTTTATTAGCATCCGTTCTGTCTGGTCATCCAAGCTGGATGAAGGAGAAAATGAAGTAGCCTTCTCTTCCAACTCTCCCACCAGGGTGCTTCTCGGACTTACAGGAGTCTTCATACGTTGACTCTCTTCCATGGCCGAGCTGGACGTAGATAGTTCTCGGACATTGACGACGATCACTCCGTCTGTCGGAGTGTCTGTTTCTGACCGGAGAGGCAGTTCGATCGCTGTACCATGTATCTATTGAGTAAAGGATCGGATACGACCATGCAAATGACAGCTTACTTGACTTCCGATCGGTGCATCCTTGCATATTCCTTAGCTTGCGAAAGGTGTAGGTATCCGTCCTTGCGAGGACAGTCGTCGTCTTAGAAAATGTAGATCGAGCTTTCACTTGAAATGATATCTCGGTCTCGGGTGCTATCCACATTCTGTCAAGGCAATTAAATGCTATTAGTTAAAACCAATTTTGGGCTTGACATGGTGAATGCACAACGCACGGGCCGAGGTTATCATACCACTCTGGGTCAGCGGACGCTTTGCATTTTACAGGAGATGTCGTATAGTGGGAATGTCGTTTAAGACCCTCGCCTGATACGCTCATGCCAACAAGCACGTTTGCTGGTCTTTTGCCTCGGGATTTAGCAGATAGGAAATCTTTAGTGGCCACGACTGTCAAGTAGTTAGTACGCGAGGGAACTATGCGAAAGACGAATACCCACTATGGAATTGAACTCTTTGAGATGCGTCCAAATCACTGGAAAGCAAAAGTTGTTAGATCATATAAGGCAACTCTGAAAATTACTCACTCGCCAAGGAATCGAATTTTGGAAGACTTGGTCACAGACATGTCAAGCAGCTGAATCATAACAAATCTGTGTGGTAACGGGAGTGGGCGTCAGGGCAAGAGGAGCAAGAGGAGTAATCAAGGACAGAAACACAAGCACGGGGCTTTATATAGGCTGAGTGGGTCACTTCGCCACAATGACCACAAGCTGTATGGCATTACCCGATAAGGCAGTTTCACACAACAGCTTTCTATTTCCACTAACGCTGAAGGCACCGGGACGAGAACACTGGCATGTCAACCTGGACCACTTCATCAGATAAGTCAGCAGCCGGGAATTTTTCCGAGCCTCGCTAGCGGACAACAGGGCTCCGGGTTTTCATTGTCGAGGAAGCATAGCTAGGATCCGACGCCGACGCTGACTCGTAGTGAGCGAAGCAGTGCAGTGCTCGTTCAATAAATATCGACTGCGGGCCAAGTTTTCATTGCATAGCAAAGTAGTTGCACAACCGTTGCCTTTGTCAAGGGTGAGAGAACGAGAGTGCTTGTTATGGGTGTGCCTTCAACAGCAGTGGCCTAAGTCTTCCCTTCCCGCATGGCGACTTCCACAGGCTGCCCAATGATTGTTGACTCGGAGATCTGAATCGCCGTAGAAGTTCCAGAAGGATAATCCATGTACTTATTGATGACGAGCACAAAGATTCCTTTAGAGTCGGCCCCTGCGCGTTTGAGAAATAAGGATTCAGGATTAAGGGCGTCAGCGGGCAAAAGCGTGGCGGCACTTTCCACGTGGCATCCATTACATACATCTCTTGCACGACCGTGTTCTGCAGCAACGCTATTAGCAGACGTGTCGTAGTTATCCAGCCCTAGTCTGGTCGTCCTCGCTTCATATCGTTTGAAAGAGGGGTTTTTGCCTGCTGTGCTTCGAGAAGGATGCTCTCCACTGCGAGTAGCTCTATCTGGCTTTCAATTCTGACGTTCTGGCTATGCTTGGGACATGTATGGGCTGCAGGGGAGCCCTCAACGAAATTAGGGAACCAAACGATAGAAAGGGTGAGTTTCGTTTGCCCTTGGTCCAAGCTGTCAAGCTTTAATAGCGTAGAAATGACCACTACCTCGATCGAGTTCGACCTTGTCGGTTCTCTCTTTCAATTCCGCTAGCTAACATGCTATGCTCTTCATGCAGACGGTGCAACTACGCACTCATTCACTCTTTGCCCCATACATAGATCAAGATCTGCAGAACCGGTGCGCTTGCTACGACCTTGCTACCTTGGAATTCTCTTGTAACGTCATACCTTCTTTACAGATGGTGGGATTTTGGTGCAGATTCCTACGTCGTATGTTTTGTGCTATCTTGCAATGTTCAAAAAGTCTGAAAATCTCTTCGCGGTTTAGAACACGAATAAGCATATACGCCTGACGCGAAACCGACCTTCCCAAATGGTACTTCCACCTCCCTTCTGTGTTCCCTAGCACCAACTCATGAAATCGTGTCAAGGGCTGGTTATGGTCTCGCTTACCTCTTACATCTTCAAACTTTGTTATTGAAGTCGAATTCAAAGTGAGCGCCCTCGATCCACTACCCAAACCATCGCTAGAATTTCTTCTTCAGGTTTCTGGAAGTTCAAGTCACCTTTTCGGTGACGGGTTAGCTATCTGGCTTACAAAAGAGCGCACGCAACCTGGTCCAGTCTTTGGAAACAAAAGTGAGCCTCATCTCATTCTTGTCGTGTGATTCGTTCTCAAGTGAGATGTACAGATGAATTCGAGGGTTTAGGAATCTTCCTTGATACGTTAGTACCTGTTCCACCTTACCCGAGATATCCTCTAAATTTTTACTCATCATGATCCATTTAGTTATGCAAACGCTCGACACACCTTTTCCTTCCCCCGTATCACATCTATGTTAGGTGATGGCAAAACATCATACAACTACGATAATGATGGCGATGGTCAAGAAGTTGGAGCATGCTCTGTACGTTCCTCCTAGCCTTCCCTTCGAGCAAGCGAGCCATTCTGACCCCCAAGTGTCTCAGGCAAATTTCCGCAGGACGAACGTCGCTGCGAAACTTAAAATTACCTACGTCAAAGACTCATTCCTAGATGTACGTTAACATACTGCCTCATTGCGCTCGAGAACTGATCTGATTCCGTGCCACAGGTCAAAGTACAATACAAGGCTTGTAAGCGCCCTATGCGATGATGAAGGATCTTGATCAGCATTTCTGATCTTATACATCTTTTTTTTTGCTGTTAGGGGATGAATGGACTGACTGCTTCTATGCGGAAGGAGTGTCTCTCCCTCAGGGTCCATACCTTGGATTTTCGGCTATGACTGGAGACGTAGCTGACGCCCACGAGTGAGCAATGACTTTTCTTTGTTCGTCTCGTGCATCGTCTAACTGATATGAAATCTCATCCAGCATCATTGCCGTCACCACCTACTCCGCGATCACCACGACGCATGACAAAAAGAAGCTGAAGTCGAAATCAGGGAAAGGCGGTTCGGATTCATCAGGAGGATGGATGGGATTCTTCTTCAAATTGTTCCTGTTCGCAGGTGTTTGCGTTGGTGGGTACTACGGCTGGATGGAGTATCAGCGAAGGAATAGGTACGGTGGTGGGATGGGTATGCCTATGGGTGCTGGTGGAGGCGGTTTCGGCGGGTTTAGGAATGTGTACAACGACGGTAAACGATTCTGAATCATATACAGGATTATGTTTACTCTGTAATTTAAATGATACTATCAAGTATTCTATGGAGGGGCGAACACAGGCGAGCTTAGTACAAGCCTAATGAGGGGATATGAATATCGTACAACTCTTCATTTATTGTTGAGTGGAATGTTCGGGCGAGTTCGTATATACTGGATCATCTACTTGCAGGATGTGAGAAAGATACTACACTACTATACTAATGCTACGTAAAAATGGTTGTAATGAGATATGCAAATACTGGATACGATGGGGGCAAAACTTATTGAGATGTCATCATCTGCCACTGCAGCGACGATGACATGGGGCTACATCACAAATGAGAAACGAAAACGAAAGAAAACTACTGCTACGGTATGTATATAATGACTACAGCTACTAAAGGATCCTGATGCAAGAGATGCAAAAAAATTGTAACTACTGATTGAGAGAAAGAAAATATGTAACTACTGAGAGACAGAGAGAGACAAGACAAAAAAAGCGCTGTACCCAATCCTGGATGCAGGGAAGCAATGGGACGAAAGAAAAACGAAAAGTGGAATAGCTTGAAGGCGTCCACTAATTTTGGAGCTGCCCTCAGACCCCGTAGCGAGTCGCTAACCGTTCCTGGATCACGGGGGGGAAAGCAGACACTTGAGCGGCCCAACCTGCCTCGTCATGCTGCTTGAAACCTTGTAACAATGTCGTGAACATGTTGTTGAGCTCCGGGGAGGGTTGATTCCAACGGACAATGGAATTGCAGAACCAAAGAAGACTCTGAAATCGAATCAGTTAGGACGTTGAAGGGTAAGGGAGAGACGATCGACAATACCTTAGCAATGCCAGCAGGGTTGACTTGCACCATTGTACATAATCCACGGAACGCAGAATCCTTCTCTTCGTTGTCTCGAATTTCGTATAAAGCCTGACACCAGGCTTGCGCAAACTCCGGAAGATGTGGCGCGACCAAAGCAGGATGCATGAGCCCGATGCGACCAATGGAGACAGCAGCGTTTTCGTGAAGACTACGAGGAGCCTTAGGGTGCAAGAGAATAGGGATTAGTCGAGAAATCAGCGGGTTGACCCATTGTTGGAACTCGGGGTCATCTGAGTGATAGGAGTCAGTGATTAGATGAAAACCCTAGATAGCAATTTCTTACCCCGACCATAACGGAGAGCAACTTCACCCACTGACCAGGCAGCATTATTGGATGCACTAACAAACTCGACCTTTGGTTCAGGGTCCAGCTGCAACGTCAGCTCAGTCATAATGCCGGGCATGAACGGCCGAAGGATGGTGAAACATCCCATCGCCATGTCTCCCACAAGAGCGTACGCAGATTGACGAACGGGTGCTTGCGGATGCTTCAGGCAGATCGTCAGCAAAGTCAATAGATTTGGTTGACTCTGGTTGATTAATGTTTCCAGCGCCATACCAAGACCTTGCGTCAGTCCTGAAAGAAGATCAAGCGCAACTACAAGGAAGGACTTGTCCGGTTCGTCGAGATCCGGGTTTTGCTGGAATGCCTGGTACTGCAAGAGAGATGTGTGTATGATGGAGCAACACCGTTCAAATACAGGGGGGGCGTAAGGTAGGAATGACGGGCCCATTGCAATGGTGACAGACGCAAGACACTATAGAGACATCGTAAGCGCAAAGCAAAGACGCGAAGTCCAAGCTATCATACCTCGAGAAGAGGTATCAAGTCAACATCATCGTCCTTCAACTTAGCCCAACGATTCGTCAACGGAGGCATCAAGATTTCGACATAAGTGGGGTTCGAGAGTTCACGACCGACAGCATCTGCCAATGTGCCAACCGCGTCATACAAAATCAACATGTTCTTATGTTGATACTTGTCGAAGGCGAAGACGAGATTGCGAAGCACGGGCTCCAAATACGGAGCAAGTTCAATGCCAGCATCCTCTTCAAGAGTGGCGAAAGCACTGCAACCGGCCTCTTGAACACGCTTGTTGTTGTCAAGAACCATACGAAGAAGCTAGAACAGAAGTCAGTCTTGGTCAATCATTCAGTTAAGATCTCAGAGCTCACCCCCTCCATCGTCGGGATGAAGTATTTCGTCTTGTGCTCATCCGAGATAGGTTGCGTGGTCCAGCTAGCGTACCGCCCAAGAGTCCAGCAAGTTATGGATCTAACAAGGGGCTATACGACATGTCAGGCAATACTTCAAAGGATACAAGGTATCAATCTACCTTAGTATCATTTAGCGTATTGATAAGATAAGGTACGAGAGTAGGGAGGTGAGGCTCAATCGCTTCGATACAACCTAGGTTTCCAGAGTAGTCTTGGTCAATACGGCGGATTAAAAGAAAGTAACGGAACTACCTTCAGCCATGGCACCCAATGCGAGAATACCGCTTTCCCTCTGGAGCCAATCGTTACTCCACAGTTTATCCTTTAACGGCCCAAGAAGCACGTTCAGCAATTCCCCACTAAATCGGACTGCGAGTACATCAAGCGCTGCAGCAGCACACTTGCGAAGGTTCCACTCAGTGGACATTTCGTCTACAAATTCATCGTCGTCAAGATAATCGTCTTCTTCATCCGAATCAATAGTCTCCTCTCCATAGGCACCAATACGAGGTTTAGGTGCCTCAGTTGGCTCTCCGTTTGCGTCGCGATCGAAACCGTGCGACTTATTACCGTAATGGCGCGGTTTGATGTCGGTATCCTTGTCGGGAACAGCTGCATCCTCTGCATCACCTTCTAGCCACAATAAATCATCTTCCCCATAAACCATGCAGTCCAACAAGACGGGCGCGACTTTGCCAAGTAGAGGCTGCAAAAACGGCGCCAACTCTACATCCTCAGCGAAAGTGAGCCAGAATTCACATGCTTCAAGAGCAACGTTCTCGTTTTTGTCTTTGGTTGAATACAGCATATATTCAGCTACATGTGCCATCTCGGGCATGAGCTTTTCAGGGCGTGCTGCAAGCAGCAGCACCAGCGCCTGACATACGTGTCGACGAACCGACGGATCGTCGTCTGACGCTCGCCTGAATAAACAGGCGATGAACGTATCGATGTGGACGAATAAAGACTGGCAATTGACCGGTACGAAATAAGATAGACACGCTACTGCGTGTGAGCGCATCTTTGACGACGGGTGATCAGCGAGGGCCAAGAACTTAGGTATCATGTAGTCCAAAGGTCGAGTTCCACCAATCTCGACGTCCAGTTTACGTGGATAATCTTCGCAAGCCTTTTCAAGCACATTGAAGGCAGCCTTGTAACAATATACGTTAGTCAATCGATGAATGAGCATGTTAATTCAGGGCGCACTTCTTGCTTGTCCAGATCTGTGAGATCTAGCATATTCACAAGCTGAGATAGACATTCTGGCCAATTCCTGGGCTCGAGCACACCAAGGAACGAAACGATATCTTGACCAGCGGCATTGCGAATCATCACAGATGAGTCATCGAAAGCCCGAAGTACAGCAGCCTTCACGTACTCCGCCACTTCGGGAGAAGAACTCAGAATCAGCCGTGCATTGTTTTTCAACAGATATCCAGCAATCGTTCGAATTCGCTCCTCCTCCTGTGTCATGGCAGTAAGGATATGAGCTAAGTAGGCAATATAGTCCGGGACGCGAGTAAAACTATTCAATTTCTAGATTTTAATAACGACATAAGTAAAAAAAAATTTGCGTATGTTGCAAGTTTCTTGGTGGCGGCTTACTTGTGTAATATTTCGTTGGACGGTAACATTCATGTCAGTCGATTCATGTATAGTCGTCAAAATCTCCTGCAAGCCTGCAGGCTGAGGATTCCAGGAGGCCATATCGATGTAGAAACGCGTTCAAAATACGGGAAATCGTCACAAACGAGAGAAAGAGGTAGAGGATGAATAAAGGGTCTAGCTAACTTTCTTTGCTGATGTTGACTCTTCATCAAGTGGGTAAATTTAGGGTTAGGGTCTCAATCTCGTCACGCATATCACGTTTCTCAGATTCGGCTGATTTCACAGCCATCAGATTTGCCTAAGATGCATTCTTGTATCTGACGGTATTTGACCTTTTTCATAGTTGCTACTTTACATAGATCCAAAAAGAAACTAAGAAGAATACACGATAGTACCTGATAGTACTCAATCAATTCTGCCTGTACTTTGGACATTTCCAGTCATCGCCAAGGAAGCCGCCGCCGCCCTGCACCACCGAATCGACATCAATGATTTTTCAGAACAAGCAAAACGTTCCAGAAGTTAGGATCGATCCGTGCCGGGTTCCATGATTCGAATGTATTATCCACCAACTTTCCGGGCCTGCTTCCTACTGTGCAGTGGAGGAAGTGGGAATCGATGTCGACCATATGGTGGTTGTGTCGATGAACGTTCACGGAAGCTAGGAAAAGGTAACCAAGTTCCAGCTTTCAGCTCCTTTCAGCAGCAGGACGTTCGGCGACCTCCACATCAAATGATATCCTATAATAGCTTCATCTTGATGGGGCTGGGTTCATCAATGACTCGTGAAGGTGGTTGTGCGTCCGCGAAAGGTACCAAATAGCTCACAGGTGAGTATGGCGAAGCAGCATTGACAGCAAGTTGCCATTCAGACCAGTTACTTGGCCTGAACTCGCAGATAACCATGGAGTTCTCTGGTTTACAGACAAGGGAAATTTCAAGAGCATAGATCCTGTACAAAACCGGTGAAAGCGAGACATCCGAGAAGAAAGGTCAGAGTTTACAAGAATAATCCCTCGTGCGAGTCTGGATAAACCTGCTTCCCACTGTCCGGCCTTTAAGGATCGAGAGAATACAAACCCTCTTAGTGGTTATAAGTAGACTCATGCCGGAGACCCCGTGCTAACACAGCCTCCAGCTCATGGCGGGCCAGTTCAGCTTTTCGAGCTTTCGCTGAAGAAGATAAACGTGGAAACTGGATTGAATTGCAGCGATAGAGTTGGCCTAGACCATTGTTCAATGTCAGCCAACGGATGCCTAGGCTGAGATTAGACAGTATATGTACTTATTTTTTTCAGTCACCACGCTACCATCATTGAAGCTGAAAGCGAGTAAGAAGCATTTCAATCCCGGGACGTTCCTACGACCGATATCGTTGCCGGGATAAGACATGATCGCCGGATGGTACAGGTGCACAGATGCAGACCGAGGATTTAGAGGAATGGAAGAGAAGCAATCGAAAAGCTTGACAGTTCCAGCTGCATAGCATATACATCGCGATTTCCGGCAGAAGTATCTTCAATAGTTGGGCTGGTATTCGAAGGGAAAGTATTCGAAGTTATCCATGAGAAGTTCAACAATCATTACGGACCTGGTGCTTCACTTTTCTACGGTTTTAGACCGCACAGATCGTGAATTGACTTGCATATGAATGGGAGGTACTTGGCATTTACATCGATATCTGGGACGACTCGGAAAAGCGTAAATGGTCAAAGAAAAAGGGTGCCATACGGTGACCACGTGTCTGGCGCACGCGTTTGAGGTGAGCGCTCAGCGCGCTGCCCTCAGCCTGCACAGCTGCACCCTACACCCTGACGCGTTTTCCCTTCGAGTCTTTTGAGGTCTTTTTGGTATATTAATATCCAATTTTGGAAGACTTTTCTGCTTCTCTATAGGAACGATGACCCCAGGACCCAAGTTACTTCGAAAATTGGAGTGGCGGCTCTGTTGAGGCTATGCGCGCTACTGCAAAGCTCATTGCAATTCTAGCAAACATGGAAGCGGATGATAGGGTAACTCATTCCTATAAAGCTACTAACGGGAGCTTCATTGCATCATTTGCTCCTCCGGAACAGGCAGAACCCTTGGATCCTATGTGCTTGCCAATTCAAGTTTTTTGCTCGAGAGTCAATGGCTCCAGGCAGATGATTATTCTATTCGGCCCACTTTCTTCAAGATCTCGCCCGAGGTTTCTCCTTGGCTCCTCGTGTCACTGAAAGCCATCTGTGGCTGTTCTAGTCAAAGCGAAACTGCGCAACGAGTCATGGCAAGGACTAGCGATGTCTCAAGAAACGTATAGGTGTTAAACTCAGCGGTGTGATAAACATCTTCATTGACAAGAGCTCACTACACAGATCTTTATCATTCCGACATCACAAATGCGCTGCTTAGGGTGCTCCACCGATCTTGTTTTAACTTTCAGTGACTTCGAATAAATACCCCGCCGAGTTCTAATTCCTACCTAAATCCCTTCCAAAACTTCTAATACTTGGCCTCCTCGACATCACACGCGATTTTGAAATCTTGTATTGCGGAAGCAATCAACCTACTTATATCATGGAATTCACTCTCCAACATCATAACCTTATGAGGACAACCTTCTACACCCCCGACTCGATCCCTCTCTACACAACCCACACCGACCGACTTGTCATTCTTAGAGATCCGACCACGATCAAGAAATATCTTGTTCCGCAAAACCAATCGGCACCCATATCAGCGCCCATGGCGGATGTCGAAATACATGCATTGACTAAAGATGTTGTTTCGGTGTGGGGTCAAGAAGTCAGTGGGCTGCATCGATCTATAATGACCCAGTAAGTATTCTTATTCGTTCGATCGAACTCCTCTCTCTCTACACCTAAGTACTGCTTCTGTTTACTCTTCTTGCTGACTTACCTTTATAGCGGTATCGAATTCACTGGCCCCGACGGGAAAAAGTATAAATGGAAACACCATTTCGGTGGGGATTGGTCTGTAAGTACAATCCATTCTTCGCGCTCTCTCCTGATAGTAACCGCAAGAACAGCTTGTGTCTGCATCTAGCTCTGGCCCCGATCTTGCTTACCTTGACGCTGGACTAACAATGGGAATACCCACCAGGCGAGCTACTCTTCGAATTCATCCCGACGTGTTGGATATCCTGGACCAGATAATCGCCACGCTTGTTTACGCAGAGAAACGGTATAAAAAGAGTCGGAATACTGCCGTTGCTGCTAATGCTGCTGTGTGAAGATCGATCCTGGGCCCGTTCATCACGAATTCTCTTGCATCGACTCACTTGATCTGTACAGTATGTATGTACTTGCCATTCAAATTTTTTGCTCGGGAGTCAATGGCGGATGGTTATCCTATTCGGCCCAATTTCTTCAAAGTTTCGCCCGAGGCTTCAACGATGTTCTCTGGCTCCTCGTGTCACTGAATGCCATCTGTGGCTTTTCCAGTCAAAGCGAAACTGCGCAACGAGTAACAACAAGGATCCGGACTGGTGATGTGTCAAGAGACGTATAGGTGTTAAACTTAGCGGTGTGATAAACATCTTCATTGACAACAGCTCTACACAGATCTTTGTCATTACTTGGACCTGAGCCGGTCAATATACCTACCTACCTACCTACCGACATCACAAATGCGCAGCTTGAGGTTCTCCACTCGCCTGTCTTGTTCCAACTTTCAGTGACCTCGAATAAATACCCCGCCTCGTTCAGATTCCTGAATCCCTCCAAAACTTCTACTACGTAGGGTCGGCGGCCTCCTCGACATCATACGCAATTTTGAAATCTTGTATTGCGGAAGCAATCAACCTACTTATATCATGGAATTCACTCTACAACATCATAACCTTATGAGGACAACCTTCTACACCCCCGACTCGATCCCTCTTTACACAACCCACACCGACCGAATTGTTGCTCTCAGAAATCCGACCACGATCAAGAAATATCTCGTTCCGCAAAATCAATCGGCACCCATATCCGCGCCCATGGCGAATGTCGAAATACATGCATTTTCTAAAGATGTTGTTTCGGTGTGGGGTCAAGAAGTCAGTGGGCTGCATCGAGCTGTAATGACCCGGTAAGTATCCTTATTCGTTCCATCGAAGTCCTCTCTTCACACCTGAGTACTGCTTTCGTTTGATTTTCTTGCTGACTTGCCTTTACAGCGGTATCGAATTCACTGGCCCCGACGGAAAAAAGTATAAATGGAAACACCATTTCGGTGGGAATTGGTCTGTAAGTACAATCCTTCCTTCACGCTCTCTCCTGATAATAATTGCAAGAATAGCTCGTGTCTGCATCCAGCTCTGGCCCCGATCTTGCTTACTTAGACGCTGGACGAACAATGGGAATACCCGCCAGGCGAGCTACACTTCGAATTCATCCTGACGTGTTGGACATTCTGGACCAGATAATTGCCACGCTTGTTTACGCAGAGAAACGGTATAAAAGGAATGCCGCCGTTGCTGCTAGTGCTGCAGCTGCTGGCTAGTAATAGCACTTGAAGATTGATCCTGGGCTGTTCGTCGTAAATTTTCTTGCATCGACTCACTTGATCTGTACAGTACATATGTACTTGCCATTCAAGTTTTTTGCTCGGGAGTCAATGGCAGATGGTTATCCTATTCGGCCCAATTTCTTCAAAGTTTCGCCCGAGGCTTCAACGATGTTCTCCTTGGCTCTTCGTGTCACTGAATGCCATCTGTGGCTTTTCCAGTCAAAGCGAAACTGCGCAACGAGTAACGACAAGGATCCAGAATGGTGATGTATCAAGAGACGTATAGGTGTTAAACTTAGTGGTGTGATAAACATCTTCATTGACAACAGCTCTACACAGATCTTTGTCATTACTTGGACCCGAGCCGGTCAATATACCTACCTACCTACCTACCGACATCACAAATGCGCAGCTTGAGGTTCTCCACCGTCTTGTTCCAACTTTCAGTGACCTCGAATAAATACCCCGCCTCGTTCAGATTCCTAAATCCCTCCAAAACTTCTACTACGTAGGGTCGGCGGCCTCCTCGACATCATACGCAATTTTGAAATCTTGTATTGCGGAAGCAATCAACCTACTCACTCTACAACATCATAACCTTATGAGGACAACCTTCTACACCCCCGACTCGATCCCTCTCTACACAACCCACACCGGCCGAATCGTTATCCTTAAAGAACCGACCACAATCAAGAAATTCTTTGTTCCACAAAACCAATCAGCGCCCATATCAGCGCCTATGGCGACTATCGAAATACATGCATTCTCTAAAGATGTTGTTTCGGTGTGGGGTCAACAAGTCATTGGGCTGCATCGAGCTGTCCGGTAAGTGTCCTTATTCGTTCGATCGAAGTCCTCTCTTCACACCTGACTCGGAGTACTGCTTTTATTTGCTTTTTCTTGCTGACTTGCCTTTATAGCAGTATCAAATTTAATGGCCCCGACGGAAAAAAGTATAAATGGAAACACCATTTCGGTGGGGACTGGTCTGTAAGTACAATCCTCCCTTCGCGCTCTCTCCTGATAGTAATCGCAAGACCAGCTCGTGTCTGCATCTAGCTCTGGCCCTGATCTTGCTTACTTGGACGCTGGACGAACAATGGGAATACCCACCAGGCGAGCTACTCTTCGAATTCATCCCGACGTGTTGGATATCCTGGACCAGATAATTGCCACGCTTGTTTACGCAGAGAAACGGTATAAAAAGCGTTAAAATACTGCCGTTGTCTGGAGATAGGTGGACGACGCAGCCTGTGTTGGAGTGGTTGAAGTTGATGGGAGAGGATGTAGCTTGTAAGAGCGGGAGCGAGAGGGGAGCTAAGGTCTTTCTTGCAGGGACTGATTGATTCATCTATGTCGTTATTGCATGTACAATCGTGCATGTAGCAATAAGCAAATAGACTATTATAACGAGATTCCAGAGACACGAAGTATGTAGCAGTTCGAATTGGATGAACAGAGAATGGCGAAGTTGAGGATTATCTGGAACGGCCGTAAAGCATCGAAGAATCAATGGAGGTGCGGGCAATCGAGGTGGCACAGAGTTGTCGAATGAGCTGCTTTGCTTATTCCAACATATTCGTTGAGCGCAGGCAGGACAGCTGGAACTGTTTCGACAAGCGCCGGAATTTCCCTACAGGCGAAACCAAGCTTACGTGATCAATGTCCCTCTTGCCACTCTAGGGCTCGGTGAGAAACTCCCAGGGCATTCCTCACATGTGTTACTAACATTGAGGCCCTCGGAGGGGTTTCTAACACTAGTTAGTAACATATTCCTCACATTGATGTTAGTAACATGTTAGAAATACCATTTCTAACAATGTGAGTAATTTTTTCAATGTTATAAATGTGAGAAATTGTAAATTAGTCCCAATTCCGTGACCGCCACCCAACAAGGGGCCCTCAGACTCCCTCAGAACGTTGTTTCTGTGATACTGGATCGGCCAGTTGGTCCCGGTCAGTCTCGGGGGTCCTTAAAATTTTTTTCTGGTCAAGCTCATATTATTGAAAGAGATCATTTGGTAAAGTGTTTTCTTTTCTGGAAGAGTTTGACATGCAGTGATGTCCTACAGAACACATCTGAGGTAACGCTAAATGCATCTGACAATGCTTTAATTTGCAAGGATTGCAGGAGCTCGACGAGATGAACGTTGGGACAAGAGTAGTGCCGGTGAGAGCACTGCCATTTACTCTTTTTGGCAGAGCTTATATAAGGATAACTACCATATTTGTAGATTTATTCCCACCGGGTCGGTCGGTCGGTGCCATCAGCCCTTAAATAAAAAATCAGCCCTATATATTCTTTAACAATCTCGAGGACCCCTCACCACTCAACGCAGAGTTTCTAACATTGCTCACATCGAAAATTTTGGTCCTCGAGGCTCCATGTTAGTAACATAGTTAGTAACATGCTAGTAACATGAATTGCTAACAGAAGTTAGATATTATCGAGTTTCTCACCGGGCCCTATGCCACTCAGTTTTCGACTCGAACGGGCACTACTTGCACTACCTCAACATGGAAGTGAGTCAATAGACAGATTGCTCGAAGCGCCACCTACTACTGCCATCCTATGACCTGTGTATCTGAGGGAAAGCTCAACGTGCGTTTCTACTTTTAATACGGATAGGACCCACTACATCCTTTCTTTAACACCTTCGTTCAGGATCTTTGAATGTGCAACAAGTATAGCTCGGAGCTCAGACATTTACTCTGTGTACACCCTTTAGAGAAACTGTACGGCTTCGTAACGCGTGCTTCGCGTCGATGTACCTCCTCTTTCGTGTATTCTTTACACCACAGTGTGAGTGACTTGATCTGATTCGTGGCTATTCCCAATTCAGCKGCATTTTGTCAATTCCGTAGTGCTATCTCTACGAATGTTTGCGCGCTTGATGTTTGCACTTCACATAATTCGAAAAGAACTTGCCTGAACGTGAACTAATTGTAAGTTTTGACAGTGAAGATATTTCATGGACTTACT
>RCHF01001162.1:0-18512 GCA_003987895.1 Neonothopanus nambi | reverse complement strand
ATCTGTAGAAATACATTGCACCTGCACAGTACCTCTTTCAATCTTCATACATCTGTAGAAATACATTGTATCTGCACAGTACCTCTTTCAATCTTCACACATCTGTGTAGATACACTGAATCTACACAGTCTCTCTTTCGCTCTTCACAGATCTGTGTAGGGGCACTGAATCTACACAGTACCTCTTTCACTCTTCATAGATTTGTACAGGTAAGTGATGTCTCCACAGATCTCCACAGATCCAAACAGGCCACATCATCTACTGACAGGCCTACACATATCTGCATAAAATGAATAGCACTCTTACAGGACTGTAAAGCTATAAGGTGTTCTATATCTACTGTAGTACTGTAAGTGCCTATACAGGCCTGTCTAGACCTAGCCAGCTGACCCAGGTTTTGCTGATGATATCAGCGCTTCAAACCAAATGCCATATGAGGGACATTGATACATGATCGTCCGTGCTCTACCCTGTTGTAAATTTAAGGTGATAGCCATCTACGCGAAAACCGGTATATACAGTGTATTCTATCGGCAGGATACTCAGCTGTACAGCCCAGTCGCCGGATAAACGGTCGAGAGACGAACTCGGATTGATTCTAGTCAATATACGTGACTCTACATACCCTCAACCCTGGGCTAAGGATTTAAACAATATGACATGGGAAAAGATTTTCGTTCAGCTATATAAACAGCTTTGTTCCCGCTTTCAGGAAGTGCTTTACAGCTTTTGTCTGACCTCTACAAAAGAACTCTATCATCGACCTCTTCTCCCTGCACTCTCCTCCTTTCGATTGCTCTTATCCTTTATCCTTCGCGTAAATAAAACAACATGTCTAACTCGAGCACTGGCCCAAGCGCGTTCCCGAGTACCTACTACACCTCCTCATCTTCAACGACTCTCGACACAATTACCACCATAAAATCAACAACACCCCTTAATCCCGCTGCTAGCTCACAGCCGTCAAAGAGCGCGCCAGTGAAAGATTACTCTGCAGCACTCGGGAATTTACAGTCGCACTATGGAATGGGAGCGGGACCGTCGAATGTGCCTATCCTTCCGAGAAAGAAGGACAAGACACCAAAGGCCGCTGTTGACGGTAGGGGCTCTGAGTCCCGATCTGATGTAGGAGGCGCGAACGCTTCGGTTGCGAGTAATACTGCGCTATCCGGAGATGGGAAGAAAAAGAAATCGATTTTGTCGAAAGGTGAGGCCTGCCGCCTGGATCTGGCTGAAGTGCGGCGATTGATTGAAGTTCTGAATATTCTGCAGCGCTAGGGTTGAAGTGAGCCCTTTGTTTTGGGTGCATGAAATGTTCTGGTTGAGGGGAAGTTCTTCATTATCGAGTAATTTACTCTAAACACGGCCACGGTGGGTTGTTGATTCCTTCTGTAACAAGACTGGCGCCTGAAACTTCTTTTTTCGAAGGTCCTATAAGTTATCTTCAAGTTTCTGGGGGTTTCGTTTCAATTTTGTGTCGTTTGTATGTAATTGTAATACACGTATGTTGAGTAGGGAATAGCTATGAGCACTCCGAGGCACTCTTCAGACTCGCGAAGTTAATCCATGCAATCATCTTGAATGACGAATCTGTCTGATACTAAGATGATACTACGGTTGCACGGGCGTGCCTGTTTGGAGATGATTTAATTTTGCGAGCCGTTTCTTTGCAGCGGAGGACTTCCAAGGCCATAGGTAATAGATATAGTCATATTTGTTGAGAATTGAGAAGTAAAGCAAGGGCACAGCTTGTTTGGTTTCTACATATGGTAGGTTACAAGTCAAAGTGGCGCGTAGTCACTCACCTATGTACAAGATACAAGACCCGCGTATCTGTGACCGCACCGTATGCCCATGGTCTCCGTGGATGCCGGACGGCCTACTCGTGACGATAGTCCCCGATGTGTACATACTAGCCATTACCATTTTCTGTTACCTCGGAATCTCTATTCACCACCTGTGACAGATACACATGCAACGAGGGTCATTCTTGTGATACCTCCTCGATAATGTGTTCCGGTTATCTCGTATTTACATTCAATCACCACTGTCATGCCTGCAAGCACAGTCAATCCATTGAACAATGAGACTAGGAGTAACTGCGGGCCTGTTCGACTTCTGAGCACGTTCTCGTTCCTGAACCTTGTCGAAGAACGAGTCAAGCGCCTAAGAGCATTCACTTCTGCTGTGGTCAATGTGCCATATGATGCGAAGTAGCTGCGGCTGAGCGCTCGAGGTTGATCTATTCAGCTTTGACTCCGTAGTTCTGATGAGTCACCTTGCTGTTTTGGGAAGACGGTCAGGACGGTCAGATGGTGGGAACATCGAGCATCACTTCGGATCCTTTAGTCACCGTCAGCTTAGCTATCGGTGAGTTCCTGAACTGCCGAAGAGAGTGAAGAGTCTGGAAGCAAGTACCTTATGGACGGCAAAGCTAAGTACTGCGCTGAAGCAAATGGTGCAACTCCGAATAGCGGCGGCAAAAGATAGATGTTGTACAAGTCACTGTGCATAACATTGTCAAAAATCTCTCTTTTCTCATCGCATGTCAAAATTTGTTCGACAGATGCACACAACAGGCATAATAGAAGCAAGAGAAGTCTAAAATACGAGTTATGTTACATCACTTATACAAGAGGAAGCGTGAAAGCAGACCGTCATTACCGTAGCATTACATAAAATCTTCCTCTAACTCCCTGCCTGTCTTCTTCGGTACATCCTCATATTCCTCATCGATCTCCCCACTGAAGAGTGAATCGTATGACCGTGCAGCTTTCTCGGCCTCTCTTGCACGGGCAAGCTCGAGATCTGCTTTTTTCTGGAGTTGAAAGGCATCAGTTAGGACGCATATTTATGATAGAGCTAACGAGAAACACCTACTTTTTCCGCAGCTGCAGCCCTGCGTATTGCAGTTTCTTTCTTGATCCTGTCAACGCGTTCTTGCTCGTGGTCTACCTGTCGCTCAGTCTTGGTCTTGTTGAGACGATTGACGATTGGGTTTTCACGCTTTGCGATGTAGACTATACGAAGTAAGTTAAGATATGATTCATGCTAGCATCATAATCGTTGACTGGCCTCGTTTCACCTATAATCAGGCTTGCAGTAGTGAGTGAAAAGTGTCATGATAGCTTATGAGGTCGATCTACCCGTTTGTCATTATGGAATGAGACCTGGCCCACAGCCATATCTCCAGTTTTCTAACAATATCAATTAGCGCAACATTTCGGACTCAAAACAGACACATCACTAGCACCCTACTTTGAGATTATCGGCCGGTGTGTATATGATTGTCAGATTGTCCTTCTTGTTACCTAGAAGCAGGATTGAAAGAAGGTTCACCTGAGCCAAGAGCTACTAACCTTCAATAGAGTTTGCCTTGACAAGTTGTGCGCAATCCGTGAGTAACGCTTCCGGTATAGATTCCCATGACATAGTTTCAGGCATCCGTAGGTAGACGTGAGCTGAAGAGAGTTTGTCTACATGAAACCAAACGTCTTGTGGCCATGCATATTTAATAAGCTCTTCATCTATAAGCAAGATAAAGCAGGGGGTAAATCATCGAACATCAGCGGCTCCGAGTCCTGCCGCGCCAAAGGCTTACTTTCCACTTTGTCTTTACCCATGTAGATGGTGACGGGGGGAGATAAAGCTTGGTACAGTATTTATCAGAAACATTATTAAGTAGGTCTACGTGAAGAGCTTAATACCTGCGGAAGTGAAGAACAGGACCATCTTCCAAAAATCAGTAGTTACACGCGAGGGAGTCCCTTGTCGCAATTACAGTTCAAGAAGGAGTGTCACACACTGTGACAGCTATTGGGACTTATTAATTATCAGCACTAGGCAGCACTTAGTCACGTCACCCGTAACAAGCGCTTTCCCGATCCTTCGTCATCGTCGTCGACGACGAGCTTAATATCTTTCCCCTTCTATCTCATTGTAAAATCTGCGATTGCTCTCAAGTGGTATAACAATCTTACTTTGTAATTTTGACCTAACACTCACAAGACCGAAGAGGCGCCTTTTCAGTTCTTCGTCGATTTTCACACTACTGGGAAGAGATTTTTCAAAATGCAACCTATGCCAAATCGGTTGGGGCTTGGCCTACGTCCACCTTTGCCTTCATAYGGYCAAGGACCCTCAATGTCGGCTCTTGCGCAGCAGCAGCAAGCCATGCACTTCGTGCCGCCACAAGCACAGAAGCAGACCAAGCTTTTTGTGGGATCCATTTCAGGCGGTATCACAGATTCATTTATCAACGAGCTTTTGTCGGTGCGTATTGTCGTTATATCCTCAAGTACTAGTTGCTCAATGCGTGATAAATTCTGAAGGCATGCGGAAAAGTTCACTCCTTCAAGCGCTTAATTACACCTGCGAATAAGCCGCAAGGTTTCGGGTTCGCTGACTTCGAAGAGCCGGATGGTGCCCTTCGTGCCATTGCGCTCTTGAACGGGGTAGAGCTACCTGCTCTGGAGGATGGGTGCGCGAACAAGAAACTCTTGGTGCGTTAATGTCAGTTCCTCATTCTCATGTCACACCTACGTCGACTTCTAGGTGAAAGCAGATGAAAAGACCAAAGCTTTTTTGGATGCCTACAGTTCTCAGCGAATGCTTACCAATGTACGACTACCTATTTCGTATCCGTCTTACGCCGAAGTGTGAGATTAATTTATCTTTTTACAGGCCGACGAGGAGAAAACTAAACAAGCAAGGGCAAAAATCGATCAACTTGTCGAGCAGATCAACAAAGAATCTCAAGAAGCTACTAACAATGGCCTCCTCGACAAGGAAAAATATGTTATCCCTCCACACCTGCACGATCTTCAAGAGGCCGATCTCCCAGAGACGCAACGTGGTCTCGTGATCTCTGAAATTGCACAGTTCCGGGAACGAGCGGCAAAGCGGGAGAGAGAGAAAATGCGGGATGTGCAGACACCTGCGCTGAGCGCGCCCAGCGGTCCGAAAGCAAGGGAATGGGGAAAACCCCAGCAGCAGATGCCGCAACAACAAGCATTGGCAGCGAGGGGAAAGCCTGCGATGACGGGCTTTGTGAAGGCTGACGACCGTTCGTCGTCGGATGATGGTCGAAGGTCAGCTGGACGAGTTGCTAAGACGGATGAAGAGCTGGAGCAGGAGAGGAAGGAGTCGAGGCGGCGAGACGAGGAGATTTCGTTCAGAGATGTAAGTCGAATTCCATGCAACGTATCGTTTTGAGGCTGACGCATTAATCTCTTAGCGTGAGCGGAGGTATGAGCCTAGAGAACGGACGCGTATCGCGGCCTTGGAGCGAGCTATTGCTCGGGAACGTGCTACCAAGGAGGCAGAGGAGAAGGACCGCGTTAAGATGCGTGGAGCGCTGGAGGTATGGGATGATGATGAGAGCGACGAGTTATTTTACGTCGACCGGTATGTCCCTCATCAAGTTCTGGAAATCCACATCACTGAACCTTTCTCTAGTCCTCGATGGAGGCAACTACGGGCACACCGTCTGGAGCTTGAAGAAGCAGCCGATGCCAAGTCACGGAGATTCGAAGAGCAGGAGGCAGAGAACTTGCGGCGCGAGTCTGAGGACTTCTTGGCAAGGCAGATGGATGAAATGCAGGCATTGGCTGAAGAGCAGCGGAAAGCTGGCTTGCTGTTGGATGACGGCGCACCTGTCAAGTTGAATGTCTCGTTAGCGCCTGTGCCGACGAAAGAAGGCGGGAAGGAGAAGGCGACTGTTTTCAACCATGAGGAAGAAGAGGAAGACGAAATCAAGAAGAGGAAGGCGCCGCTGGTCAAACTGGACTTCAGCGTTGCAGAGAGTAGCGAAAAGACTAGGGAGAGACTGGAGAGGATTAAGGAGTCTGTGCCACATGAACAAGAACCGCTGTTCAAGGCGAAGGTGCGGTGGGATGGTCTGTCAGATGTAAGTTGTTTATTCCACCATCTTCTGGCCGAATGGCTAATCTTATATGTTTTCAGACGATTATTGACCGCAAGTTCGAGCCTTTAATAAAGCGGCTGATGGTCAAGTATCTTGGAGAAATGGAGGAGGAAGATCTGATTATGTTTGTGCTTGAGCATCTGAAGGACCATAAGGGACCACAGAAGCTCGTGGAGGGGCTGGAGCCGGTGCGTGGCACATTCCTTCGTCTCTTGTTCCCTTGCTGACCTTGCTTCTCTTGTCGATGTAGGTTCTCGAAGAGGAGGCTGTTGAGCTGGTCAAGAGTGTTTGGCGACAGATCATATTTGAGAGTATGGCGTATGGTGAAGGTCTTCTCACCGAAAGGATGCTTGTTGACTGACCATGATGTCGATACCTCGAGTGTGGTTGTCGTGTGGGGCTGGTTCACCCTCGTTGTTAGGCGAGGGACAGGTGCGTTGTGTAGTATTGATGTATATGCCTACTGAGGTGCACGACGTCACTTCGTAAAAGTACTAGTATTGCACTCTCGGAGTTTCGCGTCCGGTGACATATATACTGGGATTGACCGCCTGAAAGGATGGCCCTTTTGATGCTGATGATGTCGATGTCGTTTCTTGGAGTCGATGTGACGTGAGTTCACCTTTGATCCAATCCCCCGAGATGTAATAATATTGCTTGTTCCTCCTTCGCTCCTCTCGGGTGTGCTGCATCAAGATTTGCGTATGATGAAGAAAATGTCTCTCGAATGCGGTGGGGTCTTTTGAAGGAATCTTTTGCGTAACATTGCCGCCGATGAGTCCTTATATCTCCTTTTTGTTGCTCGAGGGCTTGCTTGAAACATCCTGGGTGAGAATGCTGCCGTTTGTTTTAGGTGATTTCCATCTGCAGTCAGCTCACCTGTCTGTCTATTCCTGTCCCGGCGCTTAGGAAAACCTCCAATGTGATCGATATCTTTGTGCGACAAAAATAGGTGAGTAGCTTACTGTTCCTGAGTAGCATATCTGTAGCTTGAGATACCTGTCAATATATACCTTTGAATCTACTCCTTGTACGGTATGGAATGAACAGCTGAATGCGTATCCCAAGAAATCACCCTCTCGACTCTCGAGGTAAGTATGTAATTGTAATGAGTACTTACATAATCTTATTTCCTTCGAGTTCAACCATCATTCAGTGGGGTCAGCTGAGCTCTCTTCTACCGTGTCCCGACATGATGGACCTGAGACAACAGAGTCCAGGCATATAAAACATGGGCGGGTCAACAGTCTTGACGTCGTCTTCCTTTTTACCTTAAGGACTGGCTGAAAAGATTGGTGCAAGATGAAGACGCTACACGCCTGGGTGACGATAGCATGTCTTTTATGGCGTCTTGGTGCGACTTCGGCGCAGTCAACATCGACGACGGTAACTCTTCCAACTTCGACAGTTAGCACGACGGTTTCGCAGGTTCCGGTATCGACTGCTGTCGCGAGCCCCGTTTCGGCGTCACCAAATGCATTGGTACCGTCTCAGGTTGCGTTGCCTCCAAAACAGGCATGGTGTCCTTCTGAGATCTTCTGTGCGGGCGAGGTGCGTTTTAGTCGCCTTTACTTCCTGCAATATGACTCATTCTTCGTCAGATACTCCAAACTGTGAACGTCGCCAATATTTATACGGATCCCAAGACCTTTGTGGACAAGGTTACTTGCTCTATCTCTTGTTCAACCTATTCTGAAAATTAACAGATCACCGACAGCCAACCAACAAAAATTCATCTGCCGTTATCAGCGACTTTCAGAAGCTAGGCCAGAACATCACCGAGTCCGCTGTTGTCAATTTTGTCGATTCTGATTTCCGAGGAGAAGGTCTCGAGCTCGAAGCTTTGGCTCTGTCCAACTTCACTAACAATCCTGCGTTCTTGAACAACGTTACGGATCCACTGCTGAAGGCATGGTCCCAGACAGTTCATGGATTCTGGACGCAATTGATTCGAGGGACGAACGCGTCACAGCTTTGCTTGAATGGATCTTGTGAGAGTTCGTTAATTCCTTTGAACCATACGTTTGTGGTTCCAGGTACGTGCATGTATTCGCTGGTGTCCTTTACACGCCGCTGATCATAGCATATAGGAGGCCGATTCAGAGAGCAGTACTACTGGGATAGCTTTTGGATTGTGGAAGGTCTACTTGAATCTCAACTCTATGATATCGTCAACGCCACATTACAAAACTTCATGGATGAACTTGACACCTTTGGCTTCATCCCTAACGGTGGAAGGATATACTGTACGCATGATTTCCCCATCGATGTCAGAATATCGCAATAATGTCGTTTGCTTCCAGATCTCAATCGCTCTCAGCCGCCCTTATTCATTCAAGTCAGTTGATATTTATCCGCAGGAACCACATTCCTAATTTCTTCGCCTTCTCGCACTAGATGCTTTACCGATATGTCACTGTAACGAACGATAGGTCAATTCTCCAGCGCGCGCTGCCACTTGCTGAGGTACATGTGTTGGATATTCCTACACTTTTATATGCCACATTCTGACGTACGACATCACAGAGAGAGCTTCAGTGGTGGCATAACAATCGCACAACGAATGTCACGAGTCCCTTTACGAACCGAACGTACGCGATGGCCCAGTACAATGTAAATAATACCGCACCACGACCTGAATCTTATTTGACTGGTGAGTATTTTTCACCATCCAAGAAAACATGGTGGTATACTAGTTCGACCTTGCAGATTATTTGACCGCCAACGGACCTGGTATCTCGCTCAACGAGTCACAACGTTCAGATCTTTACGCTGAGCTTGCAAGTGGTGCTGAGACAGGTATGTGTATTGTAGCAGCAAGCAATGGTACAACTTATTTATCTGGAATTGCAGGATGGGATTATACTGCTCGCTGGCTCACTTCGCCGTCTCCCGGAAACGCTAACCTCACGACCTTGAATGTACGAAATTTGATTCCCGTTGATCTCAACAGTATCCTCTGTGAGTGTCCGTTTTCTTGTGGTGACTTCATTGTAGTGACTGACTTCAAATGACAGATAAAAATCATATAGCGCTTTCCCTCCTATACACACCCACGAATTCGTCCGCCGCACAAAGTCACACCAGCCAAGCCCAGTCCATCCGAGAAGGTATCTTGGATTTATGCTGGAATGCTTCCAAGGTTCATTTCCCTTCTTTCGCTTTATGCTTTAACAGCTGCTGACTTGTGATATAGCTGGCATTTTATGATTTCAATCTCATCACCAAAGCCCAGAACGACGTGTTCTCTGCTGCTACCTTCTATCCTCTCTGGAGCAATATCATTCCGCCGGAGCTCCTCAACAGCAGCGAGAACGCTTTCAAGGCTTTTGCAGCGGTGAACATGGTTATGAACCGCTACAACGGGACGGTCCCAACGACATTTTTGACCACCGGCCTGCAATGGTGAATTTCTGATTTTCGTCGCACGTTTCTTGATGCTCGGGCTGACGAATCCACTCTCCTTTCTTTCTATAGGGATGCCCCGAACGCTTGGCCACCGCACCAGTACATCATCCTTCAAGCGCTTCGCGCCCTTCCAAGTAACATTACCAGTGGTGCCCTCCCGGTTCCCTCAGGCAATCAGTCGACTTTCGACCTTATACCTTCTGGTCAACTTGGTATTACCGAAATACAGCTGCCTGCACAGCCTGTACGACCAGGAGCGAACGCATCGACTTCTGGATCCGGTGCAGATATTAATGCGATGAATGGTACGGTGTTCAATGGTGGAAATGCGACTGAGGGAGAGGGATGGGCGAGTGCGTTGGCGAGAGAGGTCGCTAATCGGTATTTCGCGAGCGCATCGTGTAGTTGGTGAGTGTATGGCTATTGGGGTCTTGGACCTCTGTTACAACAATTTCTTTCTGATCACGACCCTAGGCATGCTACAGGAGGATCTATTCCTGGGGTGCTACCACGGCTTTCGGACGCCGAGCTGAATGTTACGCAGAGTATCAATAATACTGGTAATGTAAGCTGTGTCGTTTCGCACCCTGTACACTATGAGTGTCTGATCTCTTATTTTTTCTTGAATTGGCAGATGTTTGAAAAGTTCTCCAACCTCGATATCGACTCGGCTGGTAGTGGAGGTGAATACACTGTTCAAGTGCGTACTATCCAAAAACTCACTCGCCTTGACTGACATCAACCTGCTCCTGCTATGCAGGCCGGATTTGGATGGACCAATGGCGCCGTTCTCTGGGTAGCTAGCAACTACGGCGGTGTCTTAGTTGCACCACAATGTCCTGATCTCTTAGTCTCTGCTGCTATTATAGGAGGACAGTCTACCTCCAGCGCCTCAGCTCCCTCGGGCAGTGCTACGCAGACTTCGTCAGCACCGTCGTCGACGACAAAGACTGCAAGCTCCGCTGCGGGCCTTTGGAGGAGGCGAAATTTGTGGAGCTTGGTTGCGATGCTGGCGATCGGACAGGCTGTCCATTTGCTTTGAGCGATCTTGGCATGGACCTTTCGTCTTGGAGTCTCAAAAATTGAACGATTTTCTACTCTTTTCTTGGTGTTGTAACCATCATCATCATAATATCCTCTTTGTCGGCATCAGGGTACGCAGCCAATGGGACTAGGGACCAGGGGATGTTGACTCTGCGTCGATTTTTTCAGGCCCTGAAGGGTTGTGCTGTCATTCGATTGTCGCAATTGTTAGTTTTTTTTTCGCACGTATGAGCTGCGCACAGCATGCTTTTAAATTTCACATGTTAAAACGATGGAAGAACCCATTAATTGCTCAGTGGTCATGGGTGCAGCTAAAACCTTCCTTCCTGCCTCTCACCACAGCTCTCGTGCTTCCGAACCCTCAGTGTACTTGTGCTAGCCTTCGGTACCGGCTCAGTTGAGAACCGAGAGGAGTGCTTGTGATTTACGGTGCAAAGTTTGATTTTTTATTTTTGATCTGCTGCCTTCTGGCAACATATACATATACATATATGCTTCTGCTACGCTTCTTCATGACGTGTGCGGGGGAATCTCCTTCCCCGTGGGGTAGTCTCGAGATTCCGAGTAATCTGCTTGCCAAAATTTACCAAAGCGGTCGCCTTGTGAGTTTCCTTGTTCGATGTCACGCCTGGGATCTCTTAAAACTTAACATATTCTTTGACCAGCACTGTATCAAATGATCGCTCCACTGGAACCGAGCTAGGTCTGGTGTCCTAAAGCCGTACTAAATAGACGACTATGATTGGGCCCGTGATCCCTTTGTTAGCCCTGACATCTCAAGCTAGGACTGATGCTTATTTGGTGGACTGCTCAGGGCCTGGTATAAATTTGCAATGAGAGAAGCAGGTCGCTTTTCTCTGTCTGACGCGTTTTCGTCAACGTATCTTGTTCAGTGCCTTTTTGAACGAGCTCTGGGCTCTTCTTGAACGTCGCGAAAATGTACCTCGGACTCGGACTCTGGGCTATTGCTTTACAGGCTACCGGGGCTCTCGCTGCCCCCCTTGCAGGTCCTAATGTGCAACTTGATTCGGCGACAGTGACTGGAACAACTTCTGGAACTGTTTCAAGTTTCTTGGGTATACCATTTGCTCAACCTCCGTAGGTGCTTACTTTTCTTCATTTATCCATGGATTAACATGTATACACCTTAGAGTTGGGGACCTTCGCTTCAATCTCCCGCAACCTATACCAGCATACAATACCTCCTTCTCTGCGTTAGCGATGGGTCCGGCATGCCCTCAGCAATCAGTCACTTTGCCGATACCCTCAGGGCTTGCCCAGGACGCCTTGGACTTCATTGTCAATTCTATTTATGGTGTTATTTTTCCAGACGACGAAGATTGTAAGCTTTTTTTTTCTGGTTGCATATCCGAACTTCGAAACTCATCCACATGTTCTCTCACACGAAGGCCTCACGATCAATGTCATAAAGCCTGCCAACGCAACAACATCTTCCAAACTTCCTGTTCTGGCGGTAAGAATGCTTGAATATGATTCGTTGCTTCCATCGGCCCGCTGACACGAATGTCATTCATCACATTGTAGTGGATATTTGGAGGTAGATGTTGATTCAGTCCCGCTCGCTTCTATTTGATTTATCCGAATTCTTTTCCGTAGGCGGTTTCGAGCTCGGATCCCCACAGATGTGAGACAAATAAGGCCATGAAAATTCAAACTAAAACGAGATTTCGTTGCAGGTACGATGGTACCGGGATTGTCGAACGGTCTATGGAGCTTGGCGAACCTGTTATCTATGTTTCGATGAACTACCGAGTAAGCGGTAAGCGGCTCCGGCGTTCCTGAGGAGCTATTTCTGAAATCTGAATCGTACCTTCTAGCATTTGGCTTCTTGGCTAGTCAAGAAGTCAAGGACGCTGGTGTCGGCAACCTGGGCTTGCAAGACCGTAAGTGCTCATTTCCATGCAGTAGGTGAGGATATCCTAACGCTTTCTGCAGAACGCGAAGCCTTGAGGTGGATCCAGAAATACATTGGCGCTTTTGGAGGGGATCCAGAGAAAGTCACGATGTAGGTTTAATCATCAGCCCTCTCAATTTATTTCATAGTTTTCTCTTGAACTCTTCAGATGGGGCGAGTCTGCAGGCGCAATCTCGGTCGCTCTCCAAATGCTTGTCAATGGAGGTGACACAGAGGGTCTTTATCGCGCTGGATTCATGCAATCGGGTTCTCCCATACCTGTGGGTGATATAACGAATGGTCAACCTTGTAAGTTTCGTTCCCCGGAATTTATTTTCCCTGCTAAATTTATACTCGCGAAACAGACTACGATGAGATAGTGGAAGCGACCGGTTGCTCCAGTTCTTCTGATACTTTGGCCTGTTTGCGAACTGTTCCCTACGACCAGCTCAAGGCTGCCGTCGACGCGACTCCGAGTATTTTCGCGTACCAAGTAAGCTTGTGAAACCTGATCTCTTGCAATTGCTGACCTCATTATACGAAGTCATTAAAACTTGCGTGGCTTCCTCGAGCAGATGGCACATTCCTGGTCGACCATCCACAGATATTAGTTCAGGAAGGCAAGGTCGCAAACATACCGATTGTCAACGGTAGGGCCGACAATGATCTACACTCAGATACTCATTCTGATAACATTTCTCCCAGGTGACTGTGACGACGAAGGCACTCTGTTCTCTCTATCCACTCTCAACGTCACGTATGTAATATCGGGTCTTTGTGAAATATCATCTATTGACATTTGCCAAAGAACCGATGGTCAGCTCGAAACGTATATTCAGACCGAATTCCTACCAGGCATTTCGGACTCTGACCTCGCTAAGTTGACGACGGCTTATCCCTCAGATATCACACAGGGCTCACCGTTTGATACTGGGATATTAAACGCGATTACACCCGAGTTCAAACGATTTGCGGCGTTCCAAGGTGACGCAGTGTTTCAGGCACCTCGACGGTTCTTCTTGCAAAACCTAAGCGGAAAACAGAATATATGGTCCTTCTGTAAGCGTCTTTCGCCTGGATTGTGATTTTGATTTGATACGAATCGAACCCTGGTAGTGAGTAAACGCCTCAAGGCTTTACCGATATTGGGTTCTGTAAGCATGTTTTTGAGGTTTGATGTTCTGAAATAATTTATTCCATATCCTTCTGTTTGCAGGCACATGCAACTGACATTCTCAATGTATATGGTGGTGGCGAAATGGCTGACTATCTCATCCGATTCGCGGCGACACTCGATCCCAATGGTAACACCGGGATTGCATGGCCCCAATATACTACTGAATCTCCGAACCTTCTGACATTCCTTGACGGATTAACTCCGTTGACTATCACTCAGGATACATACAGACAGGAAGCGATGGAGGCCGTCACAGAGATACTTTTGGCTATGCCTGTCTGAGCGGTTGCCGCAGTCTGAGTATTGCCTGAGCGAGTCGAGACTCAGTTGAGCTCGGAAGAGTAGCCTACTACATAGCACAGACTGACCACAGATCTCTACCATGAGAAAATGGAAATAAATATGTAATTGAAAATTCTCTACTAGAAATTACTTCTGTCTGGAATGCTTCAGTCAGACACTCGAAGTTCACTGGGCCCTGCAGGGCTCTGCGACGCTCTGATCTCGCTCGCGTGACATTCGCGCGACCGTCACATCACCTGATGTGTTACAGGAACACTGAAATTCAAATTTAGGTGCCACTCAACCGCTTCTTGCCACTGCCATCGTTATATCACTCTTGTTGCCTATATACTCTACAACACGAACTCTCCTGGTTTGCTGATCAGCTTATTTGAGATTCAAGTTCAGTTGATCTCATTTTTTAAACAGATTGAAGTCGGATGTTGGTCGGATGCCCGGCGCACCACAGCCTCCCGATGAAATATCCATCGCTCAGAACTCTAATGTCTCGTCGAGCTTGAAGCAACGACTCCGAAGCTCTTTTGGAGCTTCTATCATGGAAGCTCAGCATATCCTTGAGGTTCTTGCTCAAAAAGAAAATAGCTTGGCTGAAGATATACTGAATCACAAGACAGAAATACGACAGTACCAGATGGAAGTAAACAGGCATCGCGCTGCGCTTGTTGACCTGCAGAACAAGCAGAAGGGCTTAGAAGGGTGGTCGAAAGCCTGTCGGTCCCTCTTGGCTCCTATACGTCGTCTCCCCTTGGAAATACTGAGGGAAATATTCATACATTTTTGCGACGAAATCCAAATCTCGTCGGATAAAATCTCTGTCCCCGGATTGAAGTTAGCTGCGGTGTGTGGTGGCTGGAGGGATATAGTGCTTTCCATGTCCCGGCTTTGGACGCGAATCGACATTGCCATATCGCCTGATCTTTTGGTAATTCGTAGGCCGAGACGTATCAAGCTACTCATAGATCTGGTTTTGGAACATTCAAGAGATGCACCTTTACATCTTCGCTTGCGTGAGAGCTGCGTTTCTGGCGTAGTTCTACCCGCCCGACAGGGTGCAGTAGTTCCTATCTTAAGGACTATTGCTCGGCATTCCCGTCGCTGGTGCCATCTCATCCTTGAGCTTCCCGACATCTTTCTCCACGAGATAGATCATCTCATCCAGGATCTTCCTTTACTCGAATCATTGACTGTTCGGCACCATATAATGCCATTGGACATAGTCAGCATTGCACCGAAACTTTGTCACGTCGAACTGCGATGTATCTGCAAACCTACTGATCTCAAACTTCCTTGGGATCAGCTCTCGACGTTGAAAATCAAGCTGAGCACCTTAGAATCAATAGTTTCTGAATTCCCGGCTTGTCTCGAGCGTTGCACAGGCCTTCAGCGGCTTGATGTCACACTTGCACTCGACCAGGGGCAGGATCCACTGGGCGATGCCCATGCAATCCACAATTTAGAATCACTTTCCGTAGAATTTATAGGATCTARTGACCCCGAGCATCTGTTTAGTGTGCTCACGCTTCCGCAATTRACTGGTCTCTCTATATTCTGCCGCGATGTTGTCGGCTGGGTATGGGACGAGACATTTGTACCGATTGCGGAGAATTTTTTCATGCGCTCAGCTTGTACTATCACTTCGCTGAAGCTGCATTGGATACCCATTTCTGATAATAAGCTCATATCTCTCCTACAACTTCTACCGTCCATTGAAGAACTCCTAATCAAGCAGGGCGAAATCTATTCCGACATCTTGCACCCTCCATTATCATACAATATTACCGATTCACTCATCACTTCTCTTCACATAACGCATTCGGGCTCCGGTTTTACAAGTGAGCACGTATTGCCCAAATTGCGCGCGCTCAGTCTGGGAATGGACCATGGACAGGCACCCTCCTGTGAAGCTCTTGTGGAATTGGTCAATTCACGCTGGATTCCTGATCCTGTATATGCTTATGACATCGGTGTCGTTTCTCTCAAGTCAGTCGAGTTCAATTTCTGGAATGGGAACCTTGACTACGATTTTTCCTCCTTGGTGTGCCTGAGGGGTGCAGGATTGGAGTTCACTACCTCGGGCACGAGAAAGTAGCCGGATTTGTGGTGGAGGACGTTTGGAATTGGGCTCACAGGAGGAACTTGAAGGCGCATCCTCAGGCTTAGTGAAGTATGATACTACATTATTTTTTTCGATCTAGTACTTCTCATTTACTATCATTGGCTCTACTATTCTCTACGGTATCATAATGCATTGTTGAACTGCTCTCGGACTTTAGTCTCAATTTGGGCTTCAAGCTTTAGTGCTTGTTACCGCCGTTTAACGTTTAACAGGAGGAGGAGGAGGAGGAGGAGTACAAGGCCGCGGCGCGCGACTTGCTGGTTCCGGCCCGTGTCACACACTTAGAGTGTGACTGCCGTGAAAAAGCGTGAAAATTGTTGAGACCCAGTTTGTCTTTCACACCATTGTCGTGGTCCTTCTGATTGGCAAAGCCAACTCTCTCTTCAGGTGCATGATTCCTCAAGTCTCTCCTTGTAAATGATATGTTGAAACGGATTGCAGGGTTACGGTTTTCACAATGTCACCTGGCACATCACAGTCTCCTAACGACGATATATCCTTTTCTCTTCACTCAAACCTCTCGTTGAATTTAAGGCAACAGCTTCGAGGGTCCTTTGGAGCCTCTACTATGGATCTTCAGCATATCTCCGAAGTCCTTCAACAGAAGGAAAACGATTTGGCTGAAGACATTGTCAGACATAATAAAAGTTTTCAATAAAAAGACTGTATAGATAGATGAAAAAGTAGTTGAGTGCAGAATCCTTGACTAGAATCAGTCCCCATCCAAGCACCAATGTAAGTGAAGAATAAGAGGTTAAATTTAAAAGATATTTTCCATCAGCTCCAGTTCAGAAGATTGGAATCAATCTTCCTAATTAAAGTAAACATTGTTCCCCTAACATGCTGGGCATGTACACCTTAAAAACTCTGCATTCCTTTGCTATTTTGTGGCCAACAACACACCCTTTTGTGTAGTGGAATACACTCAAAAGGAAGGTACATTCAACTTTGAACAAGCTTCAAGGGTCCCCAGTCAAGAAAATCAGGGGATTCAGTGGGTTCATCCAGTCCAGAAGCTCCAACAGCAAATTACAATATCTTTCTTTTGACTTAATTGACCACTTCAGTTGCAATCTACAATGAAGATTGCCTACAACTCTGCAAGACTTGCTATCACATCTCCATAATACATTTGAAGGCTTCAGGTCTGCACTCAATATTGGAGAATACCCACAGCTCAGCCTTCATATCAACTAACTAACCTCACATCCCTCACATCCTGTCACTTATGGAGCTCAATATCCATACACTCCTCCTTCCATTTTTCTGAACAATCACTCAGAAAGCAAAGCTGAAAAACAGTCAGCCCTTCCAGAAGTAAATCTCAAGCTCAGGAAATGATTGAGATTTCATTTGGTATTGTCATTGTTACAGGTTTCACACTGAGTCCAATGTGGAGGATACAGCGGTGGTTGCAACCATATGACAATAATAATACAACAGAGGATACTACTATGCTTGCAACGCCATGTAATCTTCCTTCCTTCGAGCATATTTCCTTTCTTTTCTTTTCTTCTTCAGGCCATACAAGCACACTCTATCAATCTATACTGCACACTCTACAACTGTAGCACTTCCTTCCTACTGAAGAGTTCAAGTTAGTCAGTGATCTTGCCAAGCAATAATGAAGAATGCTCATTTACATGAACATTGAACATTACAGTCACAGGCATTGAAATACACAGCCACTCTCAGTATGAGGAAACTAGAATCCAATGTACAGTTAGAGGCTGCTAACATTACACCATCTCAAGCATGGAGGATTGAACTAATATAAATCTATTATATATTGGTTACCTTCCTTTAGCACCAAAATGCTGCAGTGATTTTAAATTAATTTTATTTAATTTCATGGAACAGCACAGCCACCAGCTCAACACTTGAAGAATAAGTGCCGGGTTAACTTGAAGGTCAAAGCAGGGAATAGGACACAAATAAAAATAGGACATGACCCACAATTATCACACATCTATATGCAGAGTCATGCAGAGTCATGCAGAGTCAATGCACAGCTGATGCGCAGTAGATGCACAGTCATGCACAGTAGATGCACAGTCAAAAGCACAGTAGCTGAGTAAAAGCATTATAAAGACAGTTAGATGGATATAAATAGTAGTTAGAATTAGTATATAAAGCCCCCAATACTGTACAAGTTAACAAGTTTTGAACCTACAACTTTATTCCCCCCGTTTGCAAGATATCATTTTACCTTCCTACAAGTTTAGTTGGTACCCTTTTTACCAAGTTCTTTTACACCAAGTTCTTGATATTTAGCTGCCAACCAATCTACACAGTCAATCTAGCTAATTCAAGTGAACCTCAGTATCAGTACTTAGTTTTTCTTGAAGTCTAGCCTAAAAACCCCTCAACATACTAAGTCTTAGCTTGTCTATAAGTGACCTGGATCTTATAGATTAGTTATTATCCTTCTAAATACAAGGGAAAGTCTCAGTGCTTGGAGTCTACTGTTTGGAATTCAGAGAAAGAGTCTTTGAAGTTCAGATAGGAAACCCCAGTGTTTGGAATCTACTGTTTGGAATTCAGAGAAAGAGTCTTTGAAGTTCAGATAGAAAACCTACCTATTCTCTCTTACTCCTTATCATCCTCTACTCCTCACTCTCC
>RCHF01001160.1:0-14731 GCA_003987895.1 Neonothopanus nambi | reverse complement strand
ACAGTTCTTGCTTTTTTTTGCCGCTGCTTATTTTTTTCACACTTTGCATGCTTATATTTCTCTGGGCGTATGTTTCATACTGGTTATATTTCATCATAGTACTTGTGCTTTTCGGACATTTTGTCTTGCGTTCTTCTTTGATTGGTTTTCCTTTTTTCTTTGCTAGTCGTTCTTTTTCTCACATGGTTTGATGGCTTGGTTGACTGTTTTTCACTGATGTCCTACATTCCACAGGTGATGCATCGTCTTCACGGTCAAGCTCGGTGTCAAGTGTGGCGCGGTCACATATCTCAGATGCTGCCCATTCGGATGTATCATCTGTGAGCCGGCTGATACAAGGTGAGTGATACTGCCGTTTGAATGCTGTTCGATGCATTGCTAGTTGTTGACTGATATGCATGTCGCTAATGTTAGAAACTCTACAAGCTGATTCAAATGAAGAGGGGGCCAGTGATTCATGTCAATTGCCAACATGGAGTCGTTCACCATCTCCACAGTCTGTGCAATTGAATGAGCTTAGTGAGGACAAGTCTGTGTCAGACGGTGACGGAGGACTTGAATGGTCTGCTCATCAAGACATGTCTGATGTGGAATATCAATACCCTGGTCAAATGTCCCCGCCTCAAGCAGACTCTGAGAGTGAGAGGTTGGATTCAAAGGCATATGAAGGCGAAGGTATGTGTGAACCAGATTCCTACATTTGAATGAATGCAAACTTAGGTCTTCGAAGTCATGTCTACAGCTCACAGTACAAAGTTTTATACAAACTATCCGTTCCTGGATTTGCGGAAAATTGCACAACGGCCAGCACATACACACATGTCCAGACGAACAAGAACAGTGCACACAGGTAGGTGTTGAAGAATATATAAGACTGTATAAAGTTACTGATCACGGTGTCGATCCAGAGGAGACAGAATCTCAGATTGACGTGACCACAGTGCGAGTGCTACACACCGTCAAAGAGCTTTCTTTGTCAACATGTGCCAATACAAATCCCTTAGGTGATGTGAATGGGGTTTCAGACATGAATGATGACAATTTTGAAGCTCTGGATGGGTGGGAGGCTGAGCCTGCTGATTCAGCAGAAGTACAACCTTCGGCAGAAGTACAACCTTCAGACGATGAACCTTCAGCAGAAGTACAACCTTCGGACGATGAACTTCCTGATACACAGGCAGGGGTCTACGGGTCTGCAGATACAAATGAGGACGATTATGAAGCTGGGATTCAATCTGTTTCCAAGTCAGCTGGTTCAGTTGACGTGCAGCAAGGTGAGTGTTTTTGTGTCATCGGTGCGATTCATGTGACTGATTTGGGATTTGCTCTCCAGACAGTATGGGGGATGATGGTATGTACCTCATTCGCTCCCAGAGTGCTATGCTCATGTTAGAATAGTTGAGTCTACGACGCAGGACGAGGATACAAATAGATCTCAGCAGGAAGAAGACAAAGAAGTAGAGTTTGATCTGGCCAGCTTCAACAAGGAATGGGCAGAAAAGCAGTCTGCCAGTACACCGTCAGGTAGTAGGTCTGCCTCACGAGCAACAAGTCGATCTGCGGCGAGGACGTCTCATCATTTAAGCAAGAAGAAGGCTGATGCTGGCCATTCACATACTGACTCGGGTGGTGGCGCTGTGGTCTGGCTGGAAAAACTGACGCTCGCCTTTGATGACAAGTTACGTGAACGTGTCAAATCCTGGCGGGACGATGATACGTCTGAGGATGGTCTGCAATGGATTTTGAAAAACCTCAAACCCAGTGACCTCTCTTCACGTTCCAGGTCGGACTCTGCTGCGGCTTTGAAGAAATTGGTTAACAAAAATGCTCCTGCGAGGATCACTGTGTGGCACTTGGGTTTTATTATAGGGTCGGCATTGCAGAATGCATCAGTGTCAGCAGAGGATCGAGAAAGACTTGTGTACCTGCTACGAGTGTTCATGGCAGTACGCCCCAAGGCAAAATAAATAGTTATACTTCATTTGGAGAGGATAGATATATATATAATACAAGACGAATGTTCGATGTTTAGTGCTGAAGACCTTGTAAGCTTCCATGCTCCAGTCCACCAACAAATGCATTAGCTATAACTGCACCGACTGAGTCATCGCTCCTGAAAAGCCCACACATACCATGTTGTACTTCGTTAAGGAGGTACTTGTACCGCTTCTCCTGGAAACTCCACATGATCCCAACATCAAGTCTGCAGAACACACGGTAACTCGAGTAGGCGCCGAGCCACTCTTCTTCAGGCACACCTGCTTCGTTGAGCTGGCCGACCCAGTTTTCGACGTCAACGAGGCGTTTGTATACACGTACAGCAAAGCGCCGCAAGTCATTTGTTCCATTAGGTCGTACTGGTGTGTTGGTAGCATACCATGCTTTCGTGTCGTTCGTAAGTTGCTGGTCTCGATCTGAGATGGGCCCGTATCTGAAAAGAGTGTTGGTAGACATCAATGTAGGTTGAAAGTACTTACTGGATTTCTGAGAGGCGGTTGTACTTGTATTCAGCAGGGTAGAATGAGAGTATGGGATTGCTCCAGTTATCAGCAGCAGTATAGTCATCCCAGTTATGTGGGGTAGGATGGGTATGGACAATGAGTGCAAGTTTGCCAAAAATGAAATAACATCGGGCTTCACCCTTGTTTGGAAGATCAGGATTGAATGGTTCTGCGTACCATCGAGGTCGGTAGGGCTTGTCCTGCCAGTCGGCATTTGTCTGACTCCAGGCCTCCTTCAATTTCTTCACGGTGGCACGGTCATTCTTGTAGAAGACTTTTGAGCTCTCAGCGCTCAACTCACGTTTGATACAGAAGTTGCCAGTGGAAAGGAGCTGCAGAGCATCTGAAAGTGTTGAAAGCTGGTGTTTCTCGAGTACCATGCCACCCGATTCGTTAATAACTTGTCCTAAAATGACGTGTGTTGCATGCTTGAAGACTGAGAAATAATCTAACCATGGACAAGGCCAGATGGTGACTCTGTCAAGAACAAGCTGCTTCAAGCCATCTTTGAAATCAGGATAAAGACTGAGTTTGAGAGGAATTAATCAGAAGAGTGTGAACAGACATATAAATAAAATTTACTCACACGAGACGTGATTGTTGTCGGAACAGTTCGTCATAGTAGAAAATGACATGATAGAAGAGATCGGCGTCCCTGGGGCCCCCCTGGCCATAGTGTCTCACCTTCAATTCAAAATCCTCCTCGGTTATGAACTTGATTTTCACCCCACGGTTTATCAGCATTCTAGCAATTTCAAGCTGCAAGGAGACTGTCAGTAATACATAGTGAATGGTATACTTCACAGTTGTGTTACTCACCCATTCAAACTCCACAACAGCGACTTTTGTGTTGCTCTGGCGCTCCGCATACATATACCGATTCAGAACTTCCTTCTGCTGCTGATACGACTCATACCAAGCACGGTCTTGCTGACTTTGAATGGTGACACCAATATGATGCCAGTAAAAGATGCTTCGTTCCGCCTCAGTGGCATCTTGAAGATTAGTCAGGGGTTTATCAGACGCTTTGTGGGCTTGCAATACCCATAGAATCTGAGAGGGCAGTCCATGTGCAGGGGATTGGAAATAATTGAAACCGAGTGTATCATACTCGCTGTCTCGGCCGCCACTATATGAGAGATTGATGTTGGAAAAATGAGCAGCAAGGCGATCAACGTCTTCAGATGGAATGGTGCAGGAGGTACTTGGTGGGATGGTGGGTGTAAAGGAATGGGAGGGTCCAGCGCGAGGGGCACTAGAGGGTGGGTTGGGTGTAAAGTAATGTGATGCACTTAGGGTGGAGGGTTGATTGGAAGGTGAGATGAGAGGAGGAGGTTGAGACAGAGGGGCTGCAGGAGTGAAGGCAGAGGAATGTGTGGTGCTGTGAGGCGCTGCAATTTGGGGGGGAAGTGGTGGGAAATGTGTGGTGGTGTGGTAGGAGTTGAGATGAAATTGAGCAGATGTAGTGGGCATATGGGCAGGGGGTGGAGGAGGAGCAACAAGCGGAAGTTGGGTTGGTTGTAAAGGGACAGTGGTGGGGGTGGGTGGGGGAAAGCCTGGGATTGCTGACCTTCCTGCCAATGCTTCAGGAATGTTGAACGGCAGCGCCTGATAGTTGAAACCTGAGATGTCCGGCCATTGCTTCTTCCAGAGAGTTTGGCACCAGGTTTGAGATGTGGTGTCAGGGCCAATAGAGCCATCAGTGAAGAGAGAATAAGGTGGTGGGTGGACGGTGCCAGCCTGTATCGCATCAACAAGAGGTTGCACGGCAGCTCCCCAGGGTCGCCTATCATACCATTGCATTCGGGATTGATTAGAGCTCCTACTGCTCCACGCATGAGAGGTTGGGGAGAGATAGTGGAAGAGAGCGATGTAGGATTCATATTGGGTGGCATCGCGAGTGCGTCGACCACTGGGATTGTCGGCACAAGGGCAGGGAGAACAACAATACGGATGAGCTTGAGCTTTGCGTGCGTGGGTGCTAACAGATGAATCACCAGTGACTCCATACCATGGTGTGCGAGTGTTATTGACCTTAGGTGGATCGGCATGAGGACAAGTGTGTCGACAGGCAATGAACAGAGTCTCAGGAAGGGGAGGGAATGAGATGTTGGAGGTAGTCGACATGGTAGATCTGATAAAGATCTGATAAGAGCCTATATAAAACAACAAATTAGTTGAGGGACTTACATGCTATGATTGAGTGAGGCGCTTAGAGATATATATGTATCTAAATTAATAGAAGTGGGTGAGTAGAAGGAAGGGAGCTCGAAGTGTGACAGACCTTGAGATGATGGTGGTAAGAGAGAAAGATGGGAGGAATGTGGATCGCGAGCTTAAGTCGGTTTAAGTAGGCATGTGCATGTGACTCGAAAGGTCATGTGGTTTTTGGAGTCACATGTATTTTTGAGTCACATGTATTTTCGAGTGTGTTCAATAGCCTGCAATAGTGGATGTTGGACATTGCCTATGAAAAATATATGAAGTGAGTTTGATGATATATGATATTTAGAACTGTATTATAGTTGTATAAACTGTGTGACAACATTTGATTCATTTCGACACCTTTCGATGTGTGAATGACTTGGATTTTCCATTCTCAAAGTTACATATGTTGTACCTACTGGTTTACATTGAATTGGTAGGGTATCTGTAGATACAGGAAACATTACAGATATATAGTCCTCGTCAACTGTGGGAAGTTTATGTAAGCATCTGTGCTCACTGTTTGTAACGTCGACTGTGAGCTCAAATGTTAATTATATTTCATAAAAAAGATATCAACGGGATGCTCTGGATATTCTCTATCAATTGATATTAATTTTATTGAAGTCTAATTAACTTGAAATTTACAATTAGTTGTATAATACACGTAAATGGCAATCAAACGCTTTCCTGGATTTGGTACACAAAGGTGACAGCAGAGAAAGGATTGGATGATGCGGTGCTCAATAATGAAGCAGCGAGCACTAAGAAAATCAAAGATAGTAAGCCATTCTCTTTTATTCTATCTTTCCTCTCTGATGAGTCTGAAGGCCTTCGTGTCAAATGGTGTAAGGCAAGGGCAAGGGCACAGTGTTCCCGTGAGGAGCTGCAGCTAGTGGAGGAGGAGATGCAGCTTGCCATTGAGTTCTGCCACTGGAAGCATCAGTGGTGGTTGGCACAGATTTCACAAAGGTCTAGCGTTACCAAATGGTTGGGCGAGGGTTTACAGGCTTACGCAAAGGAACAAGCTGATATGGAACTGCAGCAGGCAATGATGTGGTCTCAATCCTGGCACCTCATCCAGCAACGAACCAAGCTGATCTTGCAATTGCTTGAGAATGTGGGCTTCGATATTGAGGCAAATCTAAGTCAGCTAGTCATAGAGATCGATGTGGAGCAGGAGGGTGAGCTTTTACCAGGAGATGATGAATTTGATGGTTGAAATATACTGAATTTCTTTTTTTCTTGGACTTTAATCGCTACTACTGTTGCTGTCAGTACTATTTGCAGTATGTCATTCCTGTATGTCATGAAATAGTATGTTTTCTTGGAATTGCATGATCTAGCCCTGATGAATGCTAATTGGATCCAACTATCATGGTGAGCATTTTAATAGACCATTATAATGGCTGCCATCATTCGAATTGTAATTGCTATTGATGGAAGTGGGAATACTATTGTAATTGCTATTGATGGAAGTGGGAATACTATTGTAAGGATGCAAGGTACTACATATATTATAATAGTGGTAGGTACATATTTGTATCCGCGTTCGTATTATAATGCTGGGGAAAGGACATGAGGGATGGGGGAAATGCTATTACAATGGAAGTATGAGTATGATAATGGGACTCATTTTACATTATAATGTACATCTCAGGTATTATAATGGCTGGGGAAGGACGTGCAGGATGGGGGAAACACTATTATAATGGCAGTATGAGTATGATAATGGGCCTCATTTCATGATAAAATGTACATCTCAGGTATTATAATGGCTGGGGAAGGACATGCTGGATGGGACCCATTGTATATTATAATGTATATATTAGGCATTATAATGGCGGGAAAACAACATGCAGGATGACATTATAATAGTGGGGAAACAGCATACAAGATGGTATTATAATGGCAGGGGAAGGGTGTGCAGAAGGGTAGATGACATTATAATAGCAGGGAAACAGTGTACAAGATGGTATTATAATGGTGGGGGAAGGGTGTGCAGGAGGGTATTATTACTGGGACTGAGAGCGGCATTATAATGGCAGGAGGGGAACATCTGGTATGGGGGATGGGAGAGGGGAGTGGCAAAGGATATTATTATTGGGACTTGGGACAGAATTATAATGGTGGGGAGCAATGTATTATATGGGGGAGAGGCATCATTATTATTCACCTTATGGCCAGGTAGGTACTGGGTGTATTATAACATGGCAGGGTTAGAATACTGGAATTACTTATAATGAGGTTACATCCTCTGTTGTTGGTTGAGATATTGGGGATGGTCAGACTGACATGACTGAGTCAGACGTTGGCAGCTGTACCAACATAACAACGGCAAACTGAGCAGAATGAGTAGTAAGCTCTGATAGCCACAGTCTGTCTGAACATTTCTTCCACTGAGAGTGAGAGGAACAGACGGGAACTGAGCAGTCTAAAAATTGAGAACTATGGGATTTCGGTATAAGCAGTGTGAGCTGATTTTCAGGTGATCAGAGAACCGCTCAGGATTGGGGACTTCAAGCTCTGATAGAGGGGGCCTAAAAAAAGATATTTCCATCTTTCACCAAAGCTCTGGAGCGAGCGGGAGAGGGAGTAAAAAATGAACAAGGCGGAGGGGGTGAAGGACGCGTGGAGGGACTGTGGGAAACTAGCAGAATGACCATTCTGGAGCGCGATCTTGGGGTTTTGCTCTGCCCACCAACAACTCATCCACTTGTTCTCTGACATTCCTCTGGTTCCAACCTGCACGATCTACAGTCTTCATGATCATAGAAGGGATGTGTAAGAGCTAACAGCGCTGGGTTGCGAGTATACAGAGAGATCTTTACTATTAGGGTCAGCCGAGAACACTCAAACACCAGGGCAAATTGGACATTGATATTCCTCCTGCAACCGCATCGTGTTCCCCATACTCAACAGCATACCAATTCGAGGTCAAATACTCAACCCAGAAGCTTTGGTGAGCAGGACTCTCTCTTTCTGTCAACCCAACCATTGATTTTTCATACCCAGTTTCGAACCTACACTACAATACCGTGGTTCATGTTCAGTTCTTCATCTCAGACCTTCAAGTCTTCCAATCTTATGGGACGAATTTGGTTTGCCAGGAGCCTGCGTCACGGATTCCATTTTGAAGGTATGTGTTTCTGACCTTCGAATCTTCCACCCGCCACCCTTTTCAGGATGAATCCTTCGTTATCCTGTTCGTCTTTTGGACATAATTGGCACAGTTCCACTCACATTAATGCTCTATTTTATTGTGCTTCTTTCGTACTAATACACATTTCTTACAGGACCCAGTCTTTTGAATTGTACAAGAAGCTCGCTGTTCTGCGTCGGTTGCGTTTCCTGTTCCCTTAGCCAAAGTATCACCCACCTCCATCTACATTCTCGTATTTGTAACCCCCCCCTTCCCCCGTCTCGTACCCTGTCATGCTTCCCCGCGCGCACCAACTACCCAGGACTCAACCCATTCATCCTATGTGTCATGCGCAAATACAGCTCCCATAATCGACGGGAGTGTTGAGCGGAGACATGTTGGACATTTTTATGCGCAGCGAAGCTCGGGGAATCGGAGGAGCGAGTCCTAGGATTAGAAATGCAGGATAGAGGACCACTGCGTAGACGACAGCTGAGAGTCTGCGACAGTCAGTGCCTGAACGAGGGTGTCGTGCACCGATCTTACACTAATAAACTCGGGGTAGAAGGGTCGTCGGCATGCGCGAGGTACACCAAGAGACTGACGAAGTCCATGATTCTGGTGCTCGTCAGTCAAATCAGGGACTTGGTGGATGCATGGACCAGCGAGCTCTATTGGATGGAGAGGGGATGCCGGTATAGACAACGGGTGCAGTTAAAAGTGTGAACGGGGTTCTCGGGTGCGACATCTGTGTCCATATCCTTCTCGGTGGCTCGTGCATCATCACCATGGTCCCAGCGCCATGAGCCTTCGCTGGGTCGACGGGTCCAGGGCTAGCGATTCATGCTGCATCAAGCACCCCTGGTAGCGGCATTATTGCCTAGGGACTGAGTCACGATAAACCTTCCTCTCTCTCTTGCCTCCCGACTCAACATATCTAACTCTGCCATCCTCCCCAATTTCGGTCCCTCGACTACTGATTCCTCGAACGCTTCGTCGTCATCAATAAACTCTCCCTTGCTGAAACGCACATCGCAAATGAAACCAAAGCTTACCTCTCTTCGCACGGCATTTCTCATCCTTCTCCTATCCTACCTCTACGATCGTCCACTCCAATCGTTGACAGCTCCGACCTCGAAGCACTCTTTTCTCCCACAGAGGGTTCAAGAAGGTGCTTGTCCCGCCCGCGGGACCATTGCTGTCATGAAGTTTAATAAGCTCAATGAGGTGAATAGGGTGTTTCGGGGTGTGGAATATAAAAGACCAGGGGTCTCAGCGGTATATTTGGAGTGAGTGCCTCTGGTGATTATCGCGTTGTTCCGGCGGACAACACCGGTTCCTTCCCATCCTCCCCTTTCCCTTCGCTGGCTTGACCTTCCTGCTCATGAATTCCAAGCGCATTCGTCGATTTATCGCGACCAGAGTCACAGTCTCTTCCATCGATCTGTCCCTTCTCCTGTTTATACCGAAGACCTCCAGTCCAAACATTCCCGCACCTCCCCTCGTTGTCCTTCGCACGTGCAAACTAAGCTCGACCGCAAGGAGCCGGACATCAGGCTCAGCATTGACCATGAGGTTATTGGGCTTAGGGACTTTGAGGGTGTGCGGAAAGCGATGAAAAGTATGCAGGAATTCGTGCTCAATGGGCATTTGTTCGGCGTTGAGTTTGCTGGAAGAGGAAAGGAGAAGGGCGCGAAGGATAGTCAAGCATTTTTTAGGTATTTAAACTCTCTTCCATCTTTCGAGACAGTAATCTCACCTAATATTTCTTTTTACAAAACAGTAACCATGGCCAGCTCAAACCGCTGTCCTTCCCAAGAAATTCGTTAACGAGTTGCACATGTTGGGTTTCGCCTTCCTCAGGTTGGTTTCGCACACTGAGGCAGAGAACGCTTTTAAGGCGCTCATCTACTTGGGAGGCATCTGGTGCTTCAGTGGGCGGTTTCACACCCTTACCGCATGCAACGGCTTCTGTAACGTTTACATGTTTACTGCCGGTCCAACACTTGGTGAAGCTCTTGGTATGGCGTTGGGTGGAGTATTCGTCCAGTTTTCTACGTGAGTGCTGCTCGAATTATTGTTGCGCAAATGATGTTAAAGTGTTTTTTCTCTTTTCTCTAGCCTCTAACGAAACAGACAGACATGGCAAGCAAATCGGAGCTCTACTTGTAGCAGCAGGATTCGTGTTGATGGTGTTAATACTGAGTCAAGGAGAAGTTGCATCGAAGCTTTGGGCTACACTGCATAAGTTTTTTCGTTAAGTCTATGTATCTGGATGAGACGTTACGCGTTAGTATATAACTTGTTCACCCTGAGACATGATCTCCCTTCTTTGACGTTCACGGTCTCAAACGTCAATCTGTAAATCTAAGGTCTATTTATGTGAAGTGAAATATACTTGTGGATTGTCCAAACAAAGGTATCAATCGTATGTTATAGTCCACTAATCCTGGAATGCTGAATAACTATGGTACAGAATTTTGTGTCGACGTATTCTTTTTACTACGCCGATCATCATCATATGTATCGGACCCCGTTATAATATGCACTCTGAATACTCCCCTGGTCCGATATCTGACTTAACGTCGTACTCAGCTGAATAGATCTCCTACTCCAGGTGCGCGCCAAAATTCTGAACGAAACTGCAACGAAACGGAGCCCGTAACGCCTGAATTGCCCACCGTTATAGAACGAAGGTGTGGTCCAGGTGCGAACCTAGTCCACAAGGTTCTTGCACCGGACCCCAGCAACTATGTATCATACCCTTAAAGCCTCAAAGACTGACCATACAGGACGGATACAGGTGATACTGCACCGCAAGATACCCGTAAAGTTTACGGCCGTATCTGTATACAGGTATAGTGCCCAGCCCTAGAGGACAACAGCGATACCAATATGAGAAAGACAAAATCTATATCATTTGTATACACCTCAATGCGGAGGACGCGTATCTATACACAGACTGTCAGGCAACTCCAATTCACCAAACCACGGAGCAAGTAAGAATCTCCTTCAATAACATCAAATAACTTATTGATCATGAATGACTTTTCCATCTCCCCACACCCTCCCATCATACGACGTCCGAACACACATGTCCTCTGTGACCTTCCCCTCATCGAGTAGTTTTCTCAGCAACGATTCAACCTGAAGCAATGGCCCCACTTTTACATTGATCCCACTCTTCATTACATCACTCTGCGCCCAGATATTCTTCACTTTGGGGAGAGAAAACCCTACGTGCTCCATTGTAGACAGCTGAAGGTTAACAGGAGCTTCACTTCGCATCATATTTTCAGCAGCGATGATCATATACCCTGAGGTATTGAGATAGATGAGCACTCTATAATATATAAACACAGGATTCTACGCACAAGTAAATTGCTCGTCATCCTCAGGGTAGCATTGCGCTGCGCGCGCATAACAGAGACTTGTTTTGACGATATGTTCATCATCGTCGACAGCCTTTTGTGCATGATAGAAACCTTGCATGCTAGAAATATAAGACACGAGTGGTATATATCAGCGACTCAGAAACACAACTGAATATCCGATTTCTAGATGAACACTCACGCATACGCCTGACCCTTCACATAATCCCAAAAAGCCATCGCAAAAGCAGGATCATTCTCCCTCGGAAGCATAGTATCATTCTCGGCACTCTTCAAAACTTCATTAGATTCCATCAAGAGCTCTTCGAGCATTGCTTGTTTAGCCTCCCCTCGAGTGACCTTTATCAGCTGGTAAAATTTTAAAGATCATCAGCGCGAGACTCGACGTCGAAGGCAGAAGAAGCCTGACCTGCATCAGTGCCTCCATATGACGACTTTGAACCCCCCTCAAGAACGACTCTTCAAAAATCACACCCCGATCGTCTTTCGAAACATCAGCCCACTCAATCCTACCCCACTTGATGATCTCGACAGCACGCGCAGTGAATTCCACGTGAGACTGTCGGTTCGCTCTCAATCCACCTTCAAGGAACCCATGCATGATCCAAGAGCTGTGTGAGAAGACGTCTTCAGCATGCGCGCGAGACGGGAGGGCAACTTTAAAAGACTCACCGAACAGTAATGCTCAATGCAGGCCGCACGGCATCCCAGCCTTCATCTCGGAGCCGCTTCACCGCTTCTTGCTTGATTACGTCGGGCCCAGCCATGGTCCATGCTCTAACCATTTGGGCTTCCGCCATCACTAAACAAAAGAAACAATTTTTAGGCTTATTGGTGCTGAAGGCGCAGTGAACGAAAAGAACTCACCCTGTTGATTATATCGCGTTACCCAATTAGGATCAGTGAGATGAAAACATCTCGTGTCTGTCAGGATCGCATTCGATATAGTTGTGATAACCTTTGTCATTGTCAGCCACGCGACACGAAGACACCATAAGAGAAACTAGGACTGACGGAAGTGCTAAACGTCATCAACCCATTATTGACACGGGCAGCGTTCAATAAATTTACCCCTTCTTCAAAATGCACAAATGCGTTCGCGATAATCCAAGCCTACAATCCATTCAACTAGTGAGTAAATATCACTCACAACGTTCAGAGGTACACCCAAACTCACACTGCTAAAAAATTTCTGTTCTCTTTCGAGCTCCGGCACCTTTCTCAGCGCACAATTCCACGGTAAAAGGTCCTTCAAAGCATTCGGAACAACAAAAGCGTCTGAAGTTTGAGTCGTCATCTTATCCAGAGCCTTCTGCGCAGTGGCAAGTCCAGCAACGTATTGTTCCTTCTGCTGTATGATACCGGGGATTGATGCATCTTTCGGAAGCACCTCGACTGCCTTTTGCCATGCCTTCACGCTGAGCCAAGGCTGTCCTAAAGCCTGTGGTGAGAAACAGAGCACTGGTGAGCTACGCATATAACGGTCAGAGGAAGGAGCGAACATCATGTGCGGTAGCGCGTCTCGCATAGGCTTTTGCATAGAGTGGATCGAGTTTCGTGGCCTTTGCATCAATTTGAAATCACGATACAATTAATTGACTCTGAGATTACAACGATAACAGCAGGCCAAGCTCACCTCCTCCGCATCCGAAATAGCATCCATATATCTATCCACAAGCATAAGCAATTCTTACGATCGTACAACGATGGTGAAAAGCAACACTCACTTCCTCAAATTAAGTCGACAGGCAGCCCTATTCGCAAACAAGACAGCATTGGACGCGTCGAGAGCGATAGCTTCGGTATATTTGGCACTGGCCGCTACGTAGTCCTTCTTCACGAACAAAGCATTTCCTTCGTCTTTCAGCTTGCTAGCTTGTTCACAGTTTTGCGCCTGTGTCATCGTGATCTATACAAAGACAGTGAATGGCCTAGTAAGGTGAACAAGAATAAAAAAGAGTACGAATGGTCAGACTTGGTGGTCGGCGACGATAGGTAGAGGTGGATTTTGAGAAATTGACGAAACCTTATATACACTGGCTATCCCAAAAGAAACTCGTAAGCTTCCATTTCAACTCTTTATGTAGTTTCAGTGCTCCGATCACGAAAATCTTACGCTCCGAGTTGATGCCGTAACATTCCAACTTTCGTTGATAGCTTCTGGAGCGCTTTACGGGCCCTTGGAATGGAATAGACGAAGAAAGGAGACTCGCCGTAGAATGAAGACTACTGAACCATCATTTCGAAGGAGGTAGCCTGGTGACCAAGCCCTCTTATGAGGAAAACCTCTATCGAGGTTTACCTCATAAGCAGGAGGGACGTGCTTCAGGTCTACGAAGGGGGAACAGTCGGTATACATAGATTGGAATTGGAAGAAACTGCGTGGGTTTACGCGACGACACGGTTGCTTACATCGTGAGAAAGTTATTCAGGTACCTTTTCTGCCTCGCCTCCCTTGTCGTATCTCAATAATGTAGCGCCACCGACATAAGTACAAATCGCCCGACACCATCCTACATGAGCTGAACTTGTAACACACAAAGTAACACTCATTTTCTACTGGAAGCCATCGCAATACTTACCTCTCTGGCCACTTGTTGCAGTCACGAAATAAGACAACCCCAAGCTTGGAAATCGGAATACCCATAGCAGGTATTTGGTTGGTATAGCAATTGGTGTAGCGGCGGATGTAGTTGCTGCAGCATTTACACTATTGTGGAGGCATAAAAAGTCGAACACGAGGCCTTACAGGGGTCAGGTAGACTCTTTCTTTGTCTCGAATGATGGTGTGTTAAAATTTTCATCTCACCCTGTCGTTTAAACTTATCTTATCTCGGTATAGCCCTACAACTATCTTGCTTACTCGTACTGAACTCTTCCTCAATCCCAATTTCTGGCCTTGATTCGGATTTAGGCCTGGGCTCGGGTGCAGGCATGGGTTCGGGTTCAAGCTCAAGCGTAGACTGTGGTGCAGAATGCATCTCTGTCCCAGGCAAACGTTCACGTCAACCTTCTTCCTACCCCGCCGCCCCATCAGCTGCTGTCAACCCAGTCCCTTCTGCAGCCTCAGCGCTGGCTGGCGCCAATGCAGGTACCAACGTCCCATCACCTATCCCTCCAAGTCAATCTCCGCGAAGACATCTTCGCACCCCCATATCGAATATGCCGGGAAATCCCCAGTCAGAGATGACATCAAGATCCACGACTAAGCTGCCATCTAGACATACAGATGCAGGGTCAATATCTATGTTGATGTTGGAGAGAGAAAATTCTGGACGGTTGCTTCCCGCTTACAGCGAAGAGTTTGAGGGTTAGGATTTTTTCTCGTTAGAGGAGTCACGGTTTTCTTCGTTCGGTCTGTCTGTCTGGGTATATCCTTTGTTTTACTCGTTTACATAACGAACTTCACTACAGACTACGACTACGAGAGCCTTTAGTTCGTTTCTAGTGCTAAACGGCATCTTATGTGGTTTATCATACCCAATGCAACG
>RCHF01001159.1:0-15122 GCA_003987895.1 Neonothopanus nambi | reverse complement strand
CTCAACAACCTTTTCTAGTAGTTCCATAGCCCCTCTGTATCTTCCCAGGTGAGAATAGATGGAAGCCAAATTGTGAATATGAGTGAGAGTGGATGGATGCTCCTCTCCAAGTACTTCCCTMCTGACCTCAAYAACCTTTTCTAGTAGTTCCACAGCCTCTCTGTATCTTCCCAGTTCATGATAGGTAGAGGCCAAATTGTGAATACTGGTGAGAGTGTCTGGGTGCTCCTCTCCAAGTACTCTCATCATGACCTCAACAATCTTTTCTTTCAATTTCACAGCCTCTTTGTATCTTCCCAGTTCATGATAGGTAGAGGCCAAATTGTGAATACTGGTGAGAGTATCTGGATGCTCCTCTCCAAGTACTCTTCTTCTGACCTCAATAACCTGTTCTTGTAGTTTCTCAGCCTCTCTGTATCTTCCCAGGTGAGAATAGCTGTAGGCCAAATCATGAATGCTAGAAAGAGTGCCTGGATGCTCCTCTCCAAGTACCCTCCTTCTGACCTTAACAAGTTCTTCTCCCAGTTTTGTGGCCTCCTTCAATCTTCCCAACTTTAAATAGGAAAGTGCTATCCACTCTGTGCAGTCCAAAGTTCTCACATGTTCAGCTCCAAGATGAATATGATATTGCTCATGGCAATTCTCATATATTGCTACCATTTTTGTCCAAATTCCACCCACATAATATATTCTCCCAAATGCCCATCCCACATCTATCTCTTCTATCCTTGGTACATTTGAGATGTGTGGTAGTAGTGACAAACAGTGCTTCATCTCCTCCTCTGTATTAACAAATGCCACAGATCCTGCTAGAATCCCTTTCACCAGGCTCCATGTTCTGTCTCTTCTCTCTTGGGACATTGTATCATTTATCCACTGCTGAATCATAGGGTGCATTTCATATGTATTCTCTTGCTTGCCTCTCTGTAACAGAGAATATGACATCGAGTGCTGAATCATAGCATTAAATGCAATGGCATCCCAGATCTTGTGTCCTACCAAGGTGAACACCTCCAAGTATTGTTGGCTCTCTCTAAATGCTTCACTGGGTGGTAGGGGATCATTCCACTGTAATTCAATATATTTGTATGCTCTCTCAAACAGTGAACCTGGAACGTTTTCAAAATAGAGACAGGAGCAAATTTGTAGAAATTGTTTGCTTTTTTCATCCAGCTGTCTCCAGCTCAAGTTCCAAGTGGCATAGACTGATAGTTTATATTCATCCTGTCTCATGTCATGGGAGAGTAACTGAGCTCTATGCTGAGTGTATAACTCCAGATATTCATTGAAACAGTCCAGTTCTTGGATATAGTTTCCAGCAAGGACTATAGCACGTGGAAAGCAATGAATGGCCTTCACAATAGCCAAGGCAACTGGAGTAGTGTCTTCATTTTGTTTCTTCTTTGCACGAGTGAGCAGGAGCTCTACAGCTTCATCTTCTCTCATGTCAGACACATGGATTCTGTGTTCTGCTGCCATCCAGAAACTGGAGTTTCTGGTGGTGACAAGCACATTGCCATGAGTGCATTGTGGGACATATTTCTCAATATTCAGGCCAGGATCATTAGCATCATCAAAGATGAGTAGCCATTGCTCCTTATGACTATAAAGCCAGCTGATTGCAGAATGCCAGCTAGGATCAAAGATACCACACTCTCTGGCCACATCTAGGAGGCTAGCCTGTAGCAACTCCTCAGTGCTAGACTGAATAAGAAAGATCTTGCTAAATCTAATCAGATGTGCCAATATTAGCTTTATATCTCACTTTTCCAGTTAGCAGACTTACTGATCAAAATGTTGCATGCTGAATTGCAGTGCAACTTGCGTCTTTCCACATCCTCCCAATCCATAGAGAACAACCCTGTTCTGTTTCTTCTTACTTTCCTGCCTGTTTCCTGCCAAGAAATATTGGTCCAGTTCATAGATGATATACTTTCTTCCAATGAAACTTTGAGTGGGAGAAGGGAGATTGGACATTCCTACATATCCAACCACTTCTAGGGTCAGTATTCTAAGTCTTTACTCCTGCCATTTATCTCATACCTGTAACTTGATTCTCAGCCTGAGATGTTTGTTCTCTATAGATGTGATGAATGTGGTGATGCATATCACTAGCAATCATATTGACATGAGTATTGATAAGACTAAAGTCAGAAGCTCCAGTGAACATATCCCTATTTATAGATAATGATATTGACCCAGTTCTATATATAACAAGCTACTTACTGGTGGGGAGTAGAAGGTTGTTGCTGCATTGTTGGGTTACTAAGAGCCTCTGAGCCTCTAGTTGTTCTATCCAAGGAGCACTCATCATTGTCACCCCAGTCTACCAGCTATGGGAAGAAAGAGACTACTCACTGATCTAGAGTTCTATCTAAGCTAGCACTAACCAAAGAACTCTCCTGGTGGGCTAGACTGGGGTTACCAGATTGAAAGGAATTGTCCATTTTCACAGAATGTATCACTTTGTGTTTGAAGTGAACAAGAAATGATGGGGGAAGGAAAGAAAGGATCAGTGCTGAGGAGAGCTTTAAGCAAGCTGGAAACGTGTTGTACATGTGTAGCAAACACCCATGCACAGGCCATAATTCATATCAATGACACAGCCAAAGATGTGCTGTGCTGATTCCAGATCATCAGGGTGACCTAATCTCCTTCACCTGTGACCCTTCTACATTGAATCTTCCCAGCATCTCCCTTGACATGCTGTTGACAGCCCTGGTGGTGTCGGAACTTTTGGAATACGGGAGCAATAACGGACCACGTCAATGTGACTCAACCTCCTTCATCCGTGACCTTCCCACTTCGAATTTATATGTAATCTTCTGGGCATCTCCCTTGACAGGTGACATCCTGTCCAAAAGTATCTTCTCCAGCAAGTATACAAGAAGGTTCCCACTGCCAGTGTGAGAAGCGAAATGAATGCAGTGAATAAGTATCTTAGATCTACATTGTGTAAATACTTAAATCATCTCTTCAACACCTTATATACTGTCAAGAGTCATAAGCATAATGTGAGACTCTGATAGGTGGTGTTTTCATAGAATCACTCCACAAGCTCAAGCTCATCCTGTACCTCGGCACTATGGAAACTCTCCAGGTGAAGTTGAATCAAGGTGGTCAAGAAGTGAGTGCTCCAGACGAGGCCGTATGCACGGCAATTTCTTTCAAGTAAATACTACAACTCTGCAAATCGGTCCAGAAACTACTACTGACAGAGGGATAATAACCTGAAGTTCATAGAGGTATCATCTCTTGAGGTCAATGTTTGCTGATCAGATGCTGAAGACATCCCAAACTAACACGAGTCTGAGAATCTGGCCCGAGATCCAGACGGCATCCGAGTCCACGAACTTCGAAGTGTAAGATGCTGTATCTTCAACTCCTGGGCCGTCACTGAATTAGAACTTAGGAATGCCAGTGGAATGATAATCAAATTCAGGCTCGTGTACAATTTCCGGATCCCCTAGCTGGACTTTATTGTTTTATATTCCGTCCATCTCTAGACTCTTCCTCGTACGAGTCGCATAAGGCCTGAAAGACAACTCCACCTTAACTAGATGGGGTGGAGTTCTCTTGATCAAAATGAAGAGCACAGCGAGACATCCGAAGGCTCGAGAGACCTTCATTGTCTGATATTAACTACTAGTAAATCCTTAGCTTCATGACAAGGACATTGAAAAGCAATTGAGAAGTTTCGAATCTCGATAGGGTTTTCAGCATTGCTCAGGCTATTTTGACTCCGAGTCATAAGTCAAACATGTTCATCCGAGTCATTCCATCCGATACTACGAATATTGAAATCTAGGTTCGGTGGATTAGATCTGGGCGCAGAAAAAGACGGTGTTAATGTTTACATCCGCCCTAATACTAATCGTCCTATCCCTCTTCCCAACTTCCACCCACCCATCCTCCTCTGGAGGCACATCTTCCTCAACTTCTTCGATGTCTGAACCTATCACCGGAGAAAAACCAACCCCTCGGCAGTATATTGTTGACCGTAACCTGTAGTACCTGCGCGGATTTAGCGCTTGCAGCACCGGCGGCGGCGGCAGAAAGCAACAACCCATAAGCAGGTGTAGACCTGGGCCTGAGCCCGTACTCGAACCCGAGCTGGCGACAGGAACAGGTACAGAACTATACCCATACCCTTCAAACCTTGAATTAAGCAACCTAAGCAACTTCGCCCTTTTCGCAGCCGATACAGAAGGTTTCGTGAAAGTCTCTTTATAATGATGACTTTCCGCGGGGATGAATATACCCACGACGGAAGATACGGGGATTTTCGCTCGGGGTAAGAGAGTGTGCTTGGACCGGCGGGTGATGACGATGAGGGGATAGAGGTGGATGTGGATATACCTGCGGTGAGGGTGAGAGGAGTACTTGAAGGAGCAGAAGATGGAGAATGTAAGAGGGACGCCCAAGAGTTCTTGAGAGGTGGGGCAGGTGCAAATATAGGTGTCGATGCTAGCGTTGTTCCCGGAGTTTGAGACTGAGCCTGCGACATTCCTGATCCTACTTTCCTCGCTACCACGCTCAACTTCTACGTCCCGACCTGACTCTGCGCTTGAGCCTGAGAGCGTTTAGGTTCCCGTTAGGAGGGAATGGCATTGGGCCTGACATGTAATACTGCTGATAATTTTGACACGCATGGTGAGCACCGCTTGGACGATAGCCTCCACGAGGAGTCATGCAAGGAGAAGCGCGACCTGGATGCGGCGGAGAAATTGCATACTGATACGGGTAGGAATTCGGACCAGTATGATTTGGAGGATAGTTGTAGTGAGAAGGCGGTGGGAGGTGACTGGGTGGGGTAATAAAATCCTTCTGGGGAGACAATATGTAGGATGAGAATAATACTGAGCATCTTGTAATACACTCATTATTGATTCTGGAGTTACAGATCGGCGTTCGAGGCCGCGTTCAACACTTCATCTCCATAAGTCCCTCCTGGAGTCCTAAGCTCGAGTTCAAATTGATGACAAGCATGCTGCCTGATGGACTCACCTCGTATTAATCAGCACTCAGGACATGTAGGCGCCATTTTTACGGCGCCAACAGTGATTAAACACCATGAGAATAATCCTTCAAAGCGCTGAAGAGCGCTGGTGAGCCAGAAAGAATACGAACTTGTTCAGATTCCAGTCTCTTGAGTGTGGATGACCGACAAAGTAAGATTAGATAAGCATAGGACAAGCGCGACAAGCGATTATATGGGTCTGCAACGAGGCAGCGAGCGTCATTTGAAGAGTTGCTACTTCTAGGGCTCAGACCTCCTCGGGGCGCTCCCAAATTCTAGTTGAGGCTTTCGTAGAATCGTAAATGGGAGACCCTGGCGATTATGGGAGAGGATCTATCAAGACTCGATGCTGGTCGAACCATGATTATGATATGGGCATTGTGAACGACAGGTGAGTTTCGGCATCATGAACGAGTGGCGTACAAGCCTCAATTATCTTTTCATTTCGGTCAACGTCACGCACAGACTGCCGTCACCTTCACGCTGGCATGTGCCCTTGCTCTTGCTCTTGAAGATAAGAGTCGGCACCGCTTGCATTTCTACCATCTCTTACCATCCTCTCTCTACATCTCGCGACACGTTGAACACTACGCTCCAGTCAGTTCTTTTCATTTTCTCACCATCTTCCATCCGTCTGACTCGATATTTTATAGGTAGGGCAATACACTAACAATGAGTGGAACCCCGAAGAGCCTTCGTAGCCGTTTGGGCACTATGGTCCGGAGAAACCCCCCCACCTTGAGGTTGAGTCTAGGCAAGGACAAGGATAAAACCAAAGAACGTCAACGTTCATCTTCACCTGCACGTTCTATTTCCTCTGTCGGTCATACACCTTCCGTATCTGCTGCCTCCGAAATTCCTGCTACAGCCCAAAAACCGTCTTCGAGAGCGCCATCAATTGCGCCTTTAGAATCTAGCTCTACAGGAGGACACCCGACAACCCCCGGTATTGATACAACTACCCCACCGGATCATCATTCTATTCCAAGCCCGATCGCGGAGTCTCCTTCGTCTTCGCCTTCACCCTATTTGACTGTACCCGTTATTCGTGTTTCTTCATCTCCATATGTTACTGAACCTGTCGGCATTACACCTCCTTCATCACCTCCTTCATCACCTCCTTCATCACCTCCTCCATCACCTCTACCACCTCCATCACCACCTCGTACTCCATCACCTCCTCCATCATTTCCTCTATTCGTCCCCGACCTTCCCCCAATACCCACATCAATCTCGGACTCGGAATCGTTGAAGCAAGCCATCCAGTGTAACACCATGGGGGCGCCCGCGCAGGAGAAAGATGCGAGTGGCGATGCGGAGGGAGCGTTATCGAGCGATACGACACCGATGCCGCATGCGCCTGTTCCTCAAAACGTCGCCATTGATCCAGCTGGGAGCAGTACTCGCGTTACTGGTGAAGGATTGGGGAACGTTAAACAGGAGACGCCGAAGCAGCATGCTACGATACCTTCAGATGTGGTGGAGTCTCCGCAGGGAGTTTGGAGCAATGCGCAACAAGGCGATGACGGAGTCGCTGAGGCTCCGAGCGAGGCAGCACAGTATGTGGTATTGTGTTCTTGAGAATATGACGAGAAACTAATGAGACTGTATGATATAGCCCTCCTGAAGATCCAGTCGCAGATCCATTTGCAGACCCCACTCCCTCCGAAGCACCCACTGTGACTGAATCCGAGCCGGTCCCGGAGGTGCCTCCTCAAGAACCCCAAGTCATTCTTATGCCGCTTCCGCCACTCCAAGAAATCGTTACAGCAAAGTAATTATTCTAGTTTTCAATTACTGGTGATGTCCCTCAACTGACTGTTGCTTTGGAGTGAGGAAGCCCGTGAACGCGAACACAAGCGCTTAGAGTGAGTTTGGATATTATCGGTGATCATTTAGTGATAGCTAACGAGAAGTGCTGCAGGCATCCTGAGGGTGCAAACAAAGGTCACGGAGATAACATACCAAAAGGGTAAGGATTTCGTAATTAGTTACTACTCCAGGTGGACAATTCTGACTCGGACAGCTTCTTAGTCCTGAGCAAGCTATCCGTCATCGAAGAAAACATCCTCAAGGTTTTACAATTGACTCTGATGACGAGATAGAAGAAGAAGAAAGTGTCTCAGAATCAGATGAAGATGGAGCACTTGCTCCGGGCCGTAGACGCGAACACAAGCGCTTAGAGTGAGTTTGGATATTCTCGGTGATCCTTTAGTCATAGCTAAGAAGAAATGCTGCAGGCATCCTGAGGGCGCAAAAAAAAATGGAGATAACACACCAAAAGGGTAAGGATTTCGTAATTGGTTACTACTCCAGGTGGACAATTCTGACTCGGACAGCTCCTTAGTCCTGAGCAAGCTATCCGTTATCGAGGAAGACAACGTCTTCGAGGTTTTGCGATCGACGCTGATGACGAGGTAGAAGAAGAGAGTGTCTCAGAATCAGACGATGGAGATGGAGCACTTGCTCATCGAAAGGGCTGGTACGAGGAGGTGGAGTATTGTTGTCCAAGTACATCTCCACCCGGAATTCTTCCTACTAGTACTGTCAATGGTACTGCCTCCAGTAACGTGCAGGATATCGTAGAAATTTTGGCTTGGTGGGAGCATTGGTTGTCTATGGTTACGCTTTACAGTGAATTAAGAAGAGCTCAGAGGGAGGGCTCGTATGAGAAGGTCTGGCAAGACTTTAGGGCAGAATGGATGTTTGTTGGTGGTATACTGACTGCTTTCGTTGGGTGAGTTTCTTTTCCCTTCGGTACGATGCATTCAGTACTGAATCTTCTGCATATTTAGTGTAGATGCGGCTGCGTTTGCACTTTCGCCTGGATCACTTTTCGTGGTTAATATACATGCTCAGCGTGCAATGGCAGCATCTAGTGTTACCACTGTTATGGGATTAGTGCATAGCGTGTACATGTACTTACGATACGGGCGTGATTGTAGTACAATCAGAGATGTAAGTCTATCAAATCACCCAGCTACTCCGAGAATTTCAGTTGACCAATGCTACACATGTTACTCATCAGGCTATCAACTCCTTTGGTAACCACGCCCTCTTCTCCTTTTCTGCACGCATTCCAGCATTTTGTGTGTTACTTTCAACATTAGCACTCATGTGCTTTATCTTTCTTATAGCCTATGCGACTTGGCCTGTCGGATCGGTTGTACTATCTGTGATTATTAGTATACTTATGGCTCTGGAATTTCTCATTTTCTGTGTGCAATGGGTTTGTAGGAGGGCGAAGAAAGTTTGGGATAGATTGTGTCTGGGGGTGATGAATATCGCGGGGAGGATTCAGAGAATTACTGTTGGGTTATAAGTAGTCTGCTGCTGCCGATGTTCTTTACATAATATTATGCTTGTGGAATTTTTGCTGATTTAGTGTGGTTCGCGGTTCTAGGTATATTGCATCTATGTACTGTGTAATGATATTGTAGTGTACTCCTTACGACTCCGAGTTCGTTGCTGACAGACAAACGAGGCTTACATCAAACACTGGCAGTTGCGCCATCGCCTCACACATAGAGAGAAATAAACAAGAAACCCATTATATAACCCATCCATATACTCTAGCTAACCCTACCTAACCCTCCTGTAAAACAACAAATACGCACACCTCATCGAACCACCATACCCATACCCATACGCCCACCTCCCCCCATCAAACACATCCTCAGGTCTAACATCCGAAACCAACTCATCATCGATCCTAATCCACCCTTCCCTCCCCTTCGCACCAGTCCCAGCACCCGCACCCGAACCAGCGCCGGAACTAGGTCCAGGGAACCGATTCGGATGAAGGACATCAAGAGTATAGTGCCCCCCAGAAGCCGAAACACCATGATGATAAATCGCCGCGAAGAATTTATACTTCGTCCTTGTCGCCGTAGATCCCGCTACTCCAGATCCAGATCCCAATCCTTTAATTGTAACTGACGCCGTAGGAGCCATAACGTCCGGCCCAACAACGAGCTCGGATCCGAAAGCGATTCGTTTGGCTATATCAACGACACCGCCTACAGAGGCGTCGTAGTGGAATCGTTTCATGTGGGGGACGAGAACTGGTGGAAGGTCTTCGATTTGGAATAAGTGGGAACCTTCGCGTGGGGGGTTTGTTAGGTGGACTGGTTATGGATGGGAGATGTGAGAAAGGGCTTCTTGGGTTGTGTGGATTTGGTCGCGCTAGAGAAGACAGGTGGTTAGTCAGAGGTTTAGATGTGGAAGGAGGAGACGGTACCTGTATATCCAACCTCAAAGACCTCCAATCCTCCATGAACGTAGACTCTTTCTGTCCTGATACCCGTAGAGACGAGTGGAATTTTCCTCTGAATATACGTGTTATAGGCGATTCAGTGGCTTTGGTCTGGCGCGAAAAAAGACGGTGTCAGTTTTCACATTGAAGGAAAAAGGTTGTACAAACTGACCGTCCTAGTAATTACCTTCCTATTCCTCTTCCCACCTTCCAACCACCCATCCTCCTCCGGAGGTGAATTTTCCTCAACTTCTTTGGCGTCCGAACCTATAACGCATCAGCATTCACGAAAACGTGTAAAAAGAAATAAAATAACCTCTACCCTTCCCTCCTTCCCAGCATCCCCGTTCCCACCCAGCGCAGCCGCAACCTCCAAAAGCTCCCCAAGCATATCAAGACAAAACCCTAAAACTCCTCCGCGTCCTCTTGATGAGTATAGGGGAACGTAAGAGAGATGCCAAAGATTTTATGAGAGGTGGTGGGGTCGGTGCTGTGGCGGGTGTAGATGAAGGTGTCAGTGCTGACGTTGCTCCCAGAGTCTGGGTCTGAGCTTAGAACGATCCTAATCCCGACCTCGATCCTGATTCCGTAGCTGTACTTTCCTCGTTTGACTCTGACCCTGCGCTTGAGCCTGAGTAGTATCTTTCCTTGCCACGACACCACCCTTCATCGCAGCCGAGATAGACATCCTGCTAGACACAGGTGAAACAGGTACCGTCGTGCTAGGCGTCTTTGTAGCTCCAGTCACAGCCGAGGATGAAGGGGCCTTTGAGGGTGGGTGTGAAAAGATGGGTGTCTCTGCCTCTGCCTATGACAATTCAAATTCATCTTGTAGTCCATTTCCAGATCCAACAGAAGTAAAAGACACTTCCACGTCAGTCGATTTTTCGCCTGCTAACAGCACAGTCCAACATAGGCGAAGGCGGTGGCGTACGATCCGGCAAGGCTTTTTGTCTAATATGTGAAGGGAGAGAGAACGTGAGGAGAAGACGAGACTGGGTGCTTGAGTTGGGTCTGTTAGTCTACGTGACCAGACGGCGAATCGGACGACGAAGGTGTATAAGGAAAGAGAAGGTGATGAGGGAGGTGACGGGCAAGAAGATGGTGAAGGTGCGGGTGGGAGTGAAGGTGGAGATGGGGAGGAGATAGTTGGTCTAGGGATGTAGGCTCAGATTGGGATACCAAAGATATAGATTCAGATGGGGACGAAGGTGAGGATGAGGATGAGGGACAACAGGTATGCCCTCGTGACCATAGTGAATATTAGATGGCGCAGGTGACATGATTTCCTGAGTAGATGGCTGAAGCTGGGACATAACTTTGATACGCATGATGAGCACCTCTTGGACGATAGCCTCCATGCGACGAGAAGCGCAACCTAGATTCGGACTGATGTGCGACGGAGGAATGCCACACTGATACGGGTAGGAACTCGGGCCAGCATAATTCAGAGGATAGTTGTAGTGAGAAGACGACAGAGGTGACTGGACAGGGTAATAAGAACCTCCTGGGGAGACATACGGCGTATGTGGGCTGGTCATTCAGCTACAATTCGAGCTTTCTTTTACAAGAATGCATAAAACCTAGAAATTCATGAATATCGAAAAGAAATGAGAATAAAGTAATTCACCGTCGTCGTCCAAGACAAGCTTGTAAGCGTCTCCAACAGCATCAAACATACGGCAATGCCGCGCAGTAACCTAATTGCAACCCAACATTTCCCTGCTTTTGCGACTCATTCTCCAATTTCTGAAATCTTTTACGCCGTTCGTTTCCTCAGAATTCGCCTTGGAGATATGCCATGGTTTACATGTGCCATGAACCGCACATCATCACCGCTCGACTTTCTGAATTTTCATCATTTTTGAGCGATATATGACACACCGCAAGAGCATAGGGAGATATTACGAACCTCTGAAACTTTCGTGTCTCTATCTTCAATTCCATCCAATGAGCTCAGTCATGCTTAGTCCAGGTAGCATTGCGCCAAACTTTTGAGGCTCACGTTGCAGGGCAGAGAGCATCTCCTCATCATCTTGAGCATCTGCAAAGAGATGTATGGCCATGGATTCCAGCACTTTGTAGCTCTGCCTCCGTCTTCTTTCAGGTGGAGGAACACCTCGTACTACTTGCCGTCTGAAGCGTGCCATGCAGAACTCAACAGGACATCGAGGACGCACAGGATAATAGCATCTTATGAAAGTCCGAACAGGTGTCACATCACTTTACTTAATTATTTGCTGATTCGCCTGATTGCCATCACTGCCATACCCAACCCACACTGCACACCCTCCCTGTCCTCTTCCAACGAGCCATTCATCATCAACTAGTGTTATCGCAATACCTCATCTCCTCCCACTCCGTCTCCCACTCCGTCTCTCACTTCGATACCTCCTGGCAACGCGTGGATGAACCCGAACGCGAGACCATTCATTCTGGGGAAGGCTCAGCATGAGGCACATCCTTCGTCAAGTATGAGTTCTCCATCTGCCTCTAGCTTGGGTTCCACGGAGGAGAGGAAGCAGCAGGTTGATAACAGCGCGCGGATGAACCCGAACGCAAGGCCATTTATTCCGAAGGCTCAGGCACATCCTTCGTCAAGTATAAGTTCTCCATCTACCTCTAGCTTGGGTTTCACGGAGGAGAGGAACCAGCAGGTTGATGACAGCAGTATCAATGAGGAGGACAAGTATGTGTAGTCTTATCACTACCCGAACCAGATGCTCATTATTTTATAGGTATGGTGCTGTGGTTCAAGGCGCTAACGCATATATTCCCCCTGGCGCCAGAAAAGCTGCTAACGACAACACTGCCCCCAGCAACGCGGCAAAATCTGACATTCCCAAAGTTTCGGTCAACGACCCTGACGGTGTTTCGGTCTCTTCCCAAACCCAATCCCCTGCCTCGTCTTCGAAAACACCTTCTCTTGCTTCCTCCTCGAATACTAACAAGGTACTTTACACCAGTATCGACGGAGTTTACTCATATCCTAACTTTATCCTTTAGCCTCCTGCCGATCCTTTGCCTGCTTTCCATGATTTTGTCAAAAATGAGAAGCGACGGCTAGCGCAGAAGAAACAGGCTTTGGAGAGGATTGAGATAGACAAGAGAATGGCCGATCTCGTCAAGTCCAGTCAGAGCTTCAAGGTCTGGTAGTATCCATCTTCGGCTTTCATTTGGATTATTGGCTGATTGTACTGTTCGCATTTCAACGTGAAGCTCAAGAAGCCTATTCCAGAGGATCTAGATCCAATCTTTGCAAAAGACAAACACGAACACAAGCGCTTAGAGTGAGTCTGGATGTTTTCGGTGATTCTTTAGTGGTAGCTAACAAGAAGTGATGCAGGCATCCTGAGAGTGCGAAAAAAGGTGGAGATAACATACCAGAGGTTCGGCCATTACCGGTAACTCCAGAGGACAAAAGTGAGACAGAGGAGGATCATGAGGTGACAGGCCGTGAACGCGAACACAAGCGCTTAGAGTGAGTTTGGATATTCTCGGTGACCCTTTAGTGATAGCTAACAAGAAGTGCTGCAGGCATCCTGAGGGTGCAGAAAAAAGCGGAAATAACATACCAAAAGGGTAAGGATTTCGTAGTTGGCTACTACTCTAGATGGACAATTCTGACTCGGACAGCTCCTTAGTCCTGAACAAGTTATCCGTTATCGAGGAAGACAGCGTCTTCGAGGTTTTACAATCGACTCTGATGACGAGGTAGAAGAAGAGAGTGACTCAGAATCAGACGATGGAGATGGAGCACTTGCTCATCGAAAAGGCTGGTCCGAGGAGGTGGATTATTGTTGTCCAAGCACATCTCCACCCGGAATTCTTCCTACTAGTACTGTCAATAGTACTACCTCCAGTAATGTGCAGGATCTCGTAGAAACTCTGGCATGGTGGGAGCATTGGCTGTCTATGGTTACACTTTACAGTGAATTGAGAAGAGCTCAGAGGGAAGGCTCGTATGAGAAGGTTTGGCAGGACTTTAGGGCAGAATGGATGTTTGTTGGTGGTATACTGACTGCTTTCGTCGGGTGAGTTTCTTCCTTCGGTACGATGCATTCAGTACTGGATCTTCTGCATATTTAGCGTAGATGCAGCTGCGTTTGCACTTTCACCTGGATCACTTTTCGCAGTTAATATACATGCTCAGCGCGCAATGGCAGCCTCTAGTGTTTCCACTATTATCGGATTAGTGCATAGTGTGTACATGTACTTGCGATACGGGCGTGATTGTAGTACGGTCAGAGATGTAAGTCTATCAAATCACCCAGCTACTCACTTTCAATTGACCAACGCTACATATGTTACTTATCAGGCTATCAACTCCTTTGGTAACCACGCCTTCTTTTCCTTTTCTGCACGCATTCCAGCATTTTGTGTGTTACTTTCAACATTAGCACTCATGTGCTTTATCTTTCTGATAGCCTATGCTTCTTGGCCTGTCGGATCGCTTGTAATATCTATGATGATTATTATACTTATAGCTCTGGAGTCCCTCGTTTTCTGTGTGCAATGGGTTTGTAGGAAGGCGACGGAAATTTGGGATAGATTGTGTCCGGAGGTTATGAATATCGCGAGGAAGATTCAGAGTATTGTTGTGTTATAAGTGTAAGGAGTCTGCTCTAATGGGGTAGGCTGTCGTTGCTCATTGTAGTTCGTGGTTCTAGGTATGTGGCATCTATGTGTAGAAATTTAAGTACGATACTGTATATATAGTGTACTTCTAAATGTAATCCTTACGACTCCGAGTTCGCTGCTGACAGACAAACGAGGCAACACCACACCGGCGCGCACATTTACATCAACCACTGGCAGTGGTACCATCGCCCCACACATAGAGAGAAATAAAAAGAAATCCATTATATAACCCATCCATATACTCTACGTAGTACCTACCCCTACCTAACCCTCCTATAAAACAACAAATACGCACACCTCGTCGAATCACCATACCCATACCCATACGCTCCCTCCCCTCCATCAAACACATCCTCAGGTCTAACATCCGAAACCAACTCATCATCAATCCTAATCCACCCTTCTCTCCCCTTCGCACCCGTACCAGCACCCGCACCCGCACCCGAACCAGCGCCGGAACTAGGTCCAGGGAACCGATTCGGATGAAGCACATCAAGAGTATAATGACCCCCAGAAGCCGAAACACCATGATGATAAATCGCCGCGAAGAGTTTATACTTCGTCGACCTTTTACCTCCCGTCCCCGTCCCCGTTCCCGCGGCGGACGGAGCCAAAACATCCGACCCAACAACCAACTCCGGTCCAAAAGCTATTTGTTTCGCAATTTTCACTACACCCCCCACTTGCGCGTCGTAGTGGAAACGTTTCATGTGGAGGATGAGAACAGGTGGAAGGTCTTCGATTTGGACTAGTTGGGAACCTTCCCGAGGGGGATTTGTTAGGTGGACTTGTTGGGGGTGGGAGATGTATGAGAGGGCTTCTTGGATTGTGTGGATTTGGTCGCGCTGGATGGGGAGGAAATGAGTGGTTAGTCAGAAGTTTAGATGTGGAAGGGTAAGGAGGAGACTGTAGCTACACACTTGTATATCCAACCTCAAACTCCTCCAATCCTCCACAATCGCACTCTCTTTCTGTCCCGGTACCCTCAGAGAAGACCGGCCCTTCCCTCCCCCTCTCCTCTTTATATTCTATTCATTCTATTTAATCTTTCTTCCCCCCCCCCCCCCCCCCCTCCTTTTTCCTTTTCCTTTTCCCCCCCCCCCTTTCTTCTTCCCTCCCCTCCCCCTCCTCTTCCCCCTCTTCCTCTTCCTCTTCCCCACCTCGAACCACCCAACCTCCTCAGGAGGCGCATCTTCCTCAACCTCC
>RCHF01001157.1:0-19891 GCA_003987895.1 Neonothopanus nambi | reverse complement strand
GGACACCCCACTCTTGTCATTTACACTTCCCTTCCCCCCCTTCCCTTTGGTATATATGCTGTTGTCTGTCCCTGTAAAGCTGGCTTTCCGTTTCGCTTTYGGCCGATCCCTGACGGGGACCAACCCTACGTCCTCGAATGAATGCTCAAGCGAGTCAATGAGCTTCTGTTGCATTTTCCGCGGATCTTGGGATGGAATGGCAGCCTGGGGCGGCGCGTAGGAAGCTCCTGCCTCAGACGAAACGGTGGTCGTTGGTGTGGTGGAAGTGGAGGTCACGCTCAAGAAGGTTTTGGTACTGGCACTGGTATTGGTAGTGACAGCGGTAGTAGTGGATCCCGTACTGACCACACCCACTGAAGAAGACAGCCGTGACGACGAGGAAGATGACGAGGAGGTATCCCAGGATAAGAGGCGCTTTAGGATACTCGATTTAGACGATGTTGGTTCAGGAACGTGAGCTTGAGAACTGAAACTCGGCAACCTGCGTCTCGAACGCTGCTGACGATCGGGAATTGACTCCGATGTTCCAACCGTGCTTTTACGATCTTCATGAGGCACAGGCGACCGTGTATGAGAATGACTGCTCTGGCTAACTTCGTCATCTCTTGTTACCTCCGATCCTTCCGTCACAACTTCATCTCCAGAGCCCACCCTGTCTGAGATTTGCACTGGGGCTGACCTCGTCCCTACACCCCTTGATGACTTTGACGATACATCCACTGGTTTCGTAGTACGGAAACCGCCCAGCACCCAATCAAGATCAACAGCTGCACCATTACGAGTTTCAATCTGCCCTTCACTTGTCGCATGTACCCTGCCATGATCACCCAACTTGGAAGAAGAGGCCTTTTTCTTGCCCAAGGCGACAAGCCTCCTTTTCTGATTCTCCTCTCTTTCTTTAAGTGTCTTTGAACTCGCCACCTTGTCCTCACTTCCCCTCCCCTGTGGCCTTGTGCTTCTATCCACGCTACCCTTCCTAGCTTTCATCATTTCCCTCTCACCCTCCTTTTCTTCATCCTTCCCACCAACTTTCGCTGCTCTAGATATACCCGGAGCAAACGCTGCCATGATAGCCTGGTGTTTATCCAAAACCATCTTTTTCACCATCTCCGTGTTTGTAAGCGCCTCCTGCACCGACCTCTGGGCGAGCATGATAACGTGTGAACGAGAATCAGATGGCACAGGGCTCGAAGTTGCTGCGCCGGCTGAGCCAACATGCTTTTTGGTCGATGAACTAGCCTTGGGAGTAGATACATTGGAAGCGCCCAACGACGCTGAATTCGTGGTACCCTTGCCACCACCGGCAATAGCGCCAGTACTCGTGCTCGAACTTTGACGGTGTTGCCTCCTGAGCGAAAAGGCGATTGCTTTCGAATGCTTGTGTACGATCACAGGTGGATGGTTAGGATCATGTAGGCGAGCAGTCGTCGTTATTGACGCAAATGAGAAGGATCGGGATCTTGAAGGCGTTACTTTTGGTGTTGCTGTCTCGTTGATCTCATCATCGAGATCCGACGGGGAGGTCACTGAAGAGGGTGAAGATGTCGTAGTAGGGTACTCTAGAACTGCGGAAAGCATAAGATCGACACGTTAATGTTGTGCCGTAGGCTCAAGGCAGATGCAGAGACATACCCGACGATAAACCTGAAGCAGCGGTGGCACTAGGCGCTGAGCTGTTGCGTAGTCGTCGAATCACGAGCCTCTGCTGAGGAGGTTTTCCTTGGCCGCCTCGAGGACCTGGTCATCAAATAGGGAGATCAGCACCCATAGAATAACCAGTGACTGAGCCAAAGAAGTAAAAAGGTTTATTAAATCGAAGAAGCACTGGTACACCTCACGTCATCATCAAAACAAACATTCGAAGAAAAGAAGAGAGAACCGAAAAGAATCGTGAAAAGAAATACACACCCCTTTCATTCTTTCCGCCCTTCTCCTTTCCTTTCATCTCGCCAACCTCCTCATCCACCTTTCCCTTCCCGTCTCTGGCAGATTTAAGTTCCTTTCCAGAACTGGGGCTCCTCTCGCCTCCACCCTCCCTACTCGAAGAACCTCCAACTTCCTCTCTGGTCACAACGAAACGTCCAAGTAGAAAGTTGGACCAAGTCTCTTCTTCCCAAAGTTTCATACCTCTCCAGACGTCTTCCTTAGCCTTCGACGGCTGCTTCGACAAGCTAGATCCCACCGAAGTCGAAGGCACAAGTGTCGGAGGAGGTAATGGTACATCCGTCGGCGTTGATGGTACAGATTTGGAATTCTCTCTATCACCATCCTGGAGGCCTTCCATCCCACCCCGAGTTCCCTTAGAGGCGGCATCATGATCTTCCAATGCGTCGCTACCTCTATCCCTACTAGAACTCGGGCTCGGACCCCCACCTAAACTCCTCCTCCTTTTAATCTGCGTAGGAGTCTTCATATTCTCGCTACCTAGCCTCTTCCGCCCTGTCCCTTTTTCCTTCCTAATAACCCATTCCCTCCTCATCACACCGTACTCTTTCCCTCCCCACACCATGAGACTCTTAGCGAACGAGTCATCGTACGCGAAAGAATTGGAGCTGCGCATGCTTGTGCTAGTTGTACTCTGTGCTGAAGCAGATGATTGGAGGGAGATTCCTGAAAGGCGTCGGACATATGGGTTGAAGGAGTTGGGAGGATGTTGCGGATGAGCATGAGGACCTATGCTTGAGAGAGGGATGGAGTCTGGTATAGGGCTTAAGGATGTACTCGGTGGTAAATGTGGGTGCGAATGAATGTCAGCGGATGGGTTCGGATTCATGGGTAGATGTGAATGTGGATGCGCCTGTGAGGCGGTATAAGAGAGTGAAATGGTTGGTGTAGATGAACTGTTGTTCGGGGCAGTCACGGAGGTATTCAAAGGAGAGACAGTGACAATTGACCGGGAATGACTAGGGGTAAACGTGGAACCAAGTTCCTTCGGGATATCTTCATCCCCAGACCGATCCCCACTCAGGGTCCCAACGTCTTTTTCTTTCCCGTTCACGTTATCTTTACTTTCTTCCCCAGTATTCAACCCTTGCACACCAGGTAAATCAAAATATATACTCCTCCTCCTCCCTTTACCTTTGCCCAGGCCCTGAGCACCGCTCTCCTCTCCCGACAACTCACGCTTCTGCGTCAACGCCCCAAGTCTATCACCCGTCCTAAGACCCGTAGCAGAGTTCAACCGTCCACTCTCAAGCGCTTCAAAGAAGCTATTGTCATTCGAATGACTCCTGGCTGGACCAGGTGAAGGAATAGGAAATGCATAAGAGCTGAGTGTAGGACTAGTCTTGCTTGGGTTGACGAAATCCCATTTCTGTTCATCGACGTCCTCGGAGAATCCTATACCCTGCGTGATGTACTTCATATCAAAGTCTGCTGCAGGGTCGGACGAGGGAGAGGAATGTATGCGTATTGAAGGGGGAGATGGAGGGTCGGTCTCGTCGGGCGAGGTGGAAAAATAAGGTAGGACGGGGGAGGAAGGTGGTGAAGGGGATAAACGAACGGGACCGAGAAGTTTTCTCCAATCTTGGTCCGCTGACTTTGTCTCGCCTTCATCTTCCTCCTGCGATTCACGTCGTTGCAGACTCGTCGTCTCGCCATTACCACCACCGTCAATCCCACCAAACCTATACCCGTTCTCAACGACACTAGTCAAGTTAGAGTTGCGCAACTCTCCATACCCACTCCCCGTACTCCCACTTCCCATACTTCCAGCCAAACTCTTCCCACTCTTCCCACTCCGTCCACTGCTCATACTCCACCCACTTCGACTACCCCTCTTAAAGCCTCTATCAGGTATAAGTCCCCCAGGCTCCGTCATACCCCACCTCTCATCAACGGCAGGACCCTCGACAACAGAATCGCTATCAAATTTGGCCGAGCTAATCTCTATGTGCATATCCGAGTCAACATCGTCCTCGGCATCAGCATCACCTTCACCTTCGCTCTCCTCCCTCTCCCTCTCCCTCTCCCTCTCACCACCATGTTCATATTCATATTCGTAGCTGAATTCGAACCTTTTGCCATCGTTGTAACCGGGGTAGGCTCTCGAATCGCGATACGAGTATCCATCGCTGTTCCTGCTACCACTACCGCTGCTGCTGTTCCGGCTGCTGACGCCCCCGGAACCTTTACCACCGCTACCACCACCACTGCTCCCGCTACTCCTCTTACTTGGACTTTGATAGCTCTCGCTCCCACTCGCGTAGGGTCTGTAGATAGTAGGCTCTGGAAAAAACGAAGAGGCATCGACTTCATCAGAGCTGACGAAACTCTGGGTCTCCGAGCCGACGTAACAATGTAACGCGCTATTAGCGTTATCGTCCTCTTCTGGTTCATAAGAGCCATAAGAATCATGAGCGAGGTAAGAGTGTGTTTGATCTTCATTGTAGTTCTCGCTATCAGCAAAGTCGCTATTGCTGCCCTCGCCCTCTCCCAGGCTCTCTTGCCCCCAAGTACGTTGATTTGTGTCAAAAGGCATGTGTTCCGATCTGGTGTCGAAGTGATGGGAAAGAGGTGGAACCCTAGGTGAATGGGAAGAAAGCGAAGTGGGAGGAGAAAGGGTTGTAATATCACCAGCGGATGGCACACTGCACGTTGTAGGATGCAAAGCGGAAGCAAGGGCAGAGGGAGCCAAACTATTCACCGAGCCCTCGTTAGGTACGTCGAGTAGGATAGGGCTTGTGTTAGGCGAAGGAGAAGTATAGTGTAATGAGCATGGCTGAATCGTGGGTATCATTACCGATGACTGGGAAAAAGTCGAGTGAATTGAATGGGCAACATAATCAATGCCATGATGATGATCTGCGGACTCGAACTGAATTTGCGTGTGTTGCGATTGATGACTGCGCTGGGATTGGTTCACTGCCAGTCCTGTGAAATAGAAGGGGAAGGTCTTGAGTTACAGTATCCAGTTCCTCGGGGGGGATGTGTTATAAGTGGAAATACCCACCAGTGTCAGTGAAAGGTATCCCTTGAAAATTATTATCAATGACCACCGAAGAACGCGGCGTTCTTTCAGTGCTTCCTCTGTCTGCCCCGCCTTCACCGCTTTCACCTAAAGAGGTCGTAATTGTCAGCTGACTGGTACCCTCACGCTGACGCTGATACTGACCCTGAACCTGTCCCTGCATATTCTCAGCCTCATATTCCACATCTATCATAGACCGCTCCCCAGCGTCTACGCTAGGCGAACCAAAGGAGAACTTGTTCAAGTCTTGGAAATTGGAGCGGTAGTCCCCTTCACGATGCGTGTATGTCGTGCTTGAGGAAGACCACAAGCTGCTGGCGGCGTTCACGCGGCGAGTCTCCGATCTTCTTCCGCGAGGCGAACGATAGGGATTGGTGGAGATATCGCCATCTAACGATGACATCCTTCTGGGGTATCTCGAGTCCTCTTATTGTTCCCGTATCTTCGCACGAGAACCTGGCAAATCCGCCTTTCTCCTCACGCGCATCAACGAGACACGGACGTATAGTTTTCTGTGCGAGTTACCAGGCAAAAGGCAAGAGAGTCAGCGAGAGAGTAGGAAAGAAAGAGAGCGATTTATAAAGAAAGTCGAGAAAATTTAAGGAACAAAGGGTTACATACCAAGTAACAAGCGCTTAGCTTCGTTCAAAAATTAGCTCCGCATCGGTTTCCCGAGTGCATGGAACTTATGTTATGTATGTGTGGTATCTGTGCGATCCTGACACTCACCCTTGCAATTCATTACAGTGCCCATATGTCTCCGTATGTTCACTTCGAGAACTCTGAACTGAATAGAGACCCTGAATGCGAGTCCTATTGGCCTCAGAACCTATCTAGGCCTGACTGTTGTTTCAAAAAAGAAAAAAAAAAGTTTGACCACCACTGACCGGTTTCAGACTTTCAGTTCCGGACCCGGGGGTCAATTCAGACGAACCCTGCATGGCACCCACGTGGTAGCTGTAGCAAACCCGGCGATCATTCTACAAGTCGACTCGCGTAACTCTACTTTTACTCATCTGTTCAACTTCAGAAGAGCCAAGGCCCGGGAAACATCATGTAGGTTCAATGTTTTCCAGACGTCGACTTGAAAGGAAGGGGCGTGTCCCACGCGCGCGGAGGTAAGACTTACATAAATTCATGAAATGACAGGTAAATTGAGAGGCGGCGTATTTTAGAGAAGAACCGTCACTTCGTGTTCAATGAATTCTTTCAGAAGCTAAAACCTGAAGGAAATATGCTGCGCAATTGCGCAAAACGGTGTGCGAAAGTACAGTATGTGGACGGATGGATTAGCGAGGAGGTACCGTACTGCGGTCGGAAGTTGAACGTTGAAGCTTGAAGGACTATTGATAGGGGTGTGATTGCTTGAGCGTCGTAACAAATGCCGATTTCAAAGGAAAGCTACAGCGCTAAGGCCATCAGCGATTTTTACAACACTGTCGCTGCTATGGTAAGAATTTTTCAATTGCTTGATTTTACTCGGGCTGACAATTGTCTTGAATCTTTTCGGGCAGCAAGGAAGATGTTTATTGGGCGTTTTCTCATGGTTCCCCGTGAGTTCAGAGTATGTGTGCTTTATGTGACTTTGCTACGTTGATGATCTGATGAAATACATATGACATTCGCTTTTCTCTCAGTTACTCAAGTTGTCGAATCTGTCGCCATAACTACTCAGCTATAGTGCTACCAATTACTCAAGTTTGTGTTTCTATTCCATGAATTTTTGGGTGGGAAGCCCTAGGAGAGGTGTCTTCGAAACTCCAGGCCCCTCGCCGGCAAGATTACAGCAATCATATCTTTTGGAAGTCGTGCAGTTGAGATAAAACTCGTCTATATCCATCACAGATCTAACGACCTTGACGGCTAAGGCTGGAAGGTCACTAAGCTTAAAGTGGGTCCTCGTTAACTTGTTGTATCCTTACCACCAGGCTGTGTTCAACCACGCAGTGACAATGATCATGATTCTTATCACTGAATAAACGTTTACCGGTAGCGCTAACTCTGAATCTGTAGCGGTCCGGACCCCGTCAAAAAGCTGTAATCTGCACGAATCCTGCGAATTTAACTCATCTTCGGCGTCTTATGTACCATCGGGATGCAGATTGTCCACCGGAACCTCTTCGTGAACTTGGAGTCACTACAGACTGATTTCCGATGCCCCTATATCTTTACCAGCTCTCCGCCACTGCAATTTGACTGCGATCGGTCCCGGCACATGATATAAATCACAACACGACATGGAGCTCATATATATAGCTATACTTATAGCCCTTCTAAATCACTTCGCCATCCCCCCATCTGCTTTACGATGTCTCATCAATCGATGCCAGAGCCCAAGTACTACCCGAACCCAAACCCAAGCAGGACGGCCATCGATTCTTCCGATTTGCCACCAGCGTACTCTGAGACGGAATCGCATGCTGAGGCTGAGGAATCTCAGCAAGCGTCGACCTCATCCGGATTCCAACTCAGTCATGATGCTGATGTTCTCATTCGAACTTACTTGCCAACCCCCGCCCGAGACGAAAAGATTCGTGTGGAGGCTTTACCTCTTCCGTTTTGTTTACCCCAGAGCAATGCTTCGCTTGGAACGTCCTTTGCGAGAGGGTACAATCCAGTTCTCGAAGGTGTTGGTATCTCGCAGGAGGCCCTTCTAAGCTTTATTGATGGGCTTAATCTTGCTATCGTGGCTAGTCCACCTTTACGTGTCGTTGATGTAGCTGGAGCGGTTATCGGGTTCTTGTGAGTACATAACGCACTTGTCTCTTTTTGTTCTTATTTGAATTAATGTTTCTCACTTCCTAGACCTCATCATTGGGCCTTGATAGCAGGTGCAGTGATGCAAACCGTCGCTCAAACCAGTATACACGTTCTCTCCAAAACCCTCACCGATCGATACCTCCGCGCAGCCAACCTGAACTTATTCAAACCCCGAGGACTTTCAGTCCGGATCTGCACCACCCCTGCTATGCTTCTTCTCCTAACCCATTCAGAAGCTCCTGAAACGACGTACAAAGATACGCTCAACAAAGTCGGACGAGGTGTAGGATCAGTTCTTCTGAAACTTCCGATTCCATTCTCTAGTCGGATCGTACGAGCTATAGCAGATAAACCACCGACGATAGCTCCTACCTCCGCTGATGGACCGCAATACAGTCCAGTGCTTTTGAGGAGGTTAGCATTAACGGAAGGGTTGGCGTTAGATGTGAATTTGGACGTTCCGCCACCTGCAAAGCCGAGGGGTATGATGGAAATCGTGAATTCGTGGGGTGTCAAGCTTGATGAGGCGAGGGATCAGAAGGCGCAGAGGAAGATCGAGGAGAGGAGAAGAGCTTTACAGAGGATGCAACAAGCGGGTGTGATGGGTCCTGGTCCGGACGTAGGTCATTTTGATCAAACGAGGATGGGAAATCCGAATACGCTTCAAGGGATACCGGGTCCAAGTACGCCTCGTTATTCACCGAATGCACAATTTGCGGGGCTTGTAGGAATGAGTGGTTCTGCGTACTCGCAACCAACCGCAATGCCGTCTCCTAGCTTGCCTCGCACGCAACAAGTACCATATCCTCCTGAGAAGGCAGGCTCAGGTGTATACCCCGAACCGAGACAAAGGAGGCTTAGCGAAAGTTCGAGCTCAAGTTCAAGCTCCTCTAGTAGCTCGAGCTCAGATGCTCGCCGAGCGGCTGCACCTGTGTCAGCGCAGGTGGACTATCGGTATTCAAAGGATGAATACCGGCGACAGAAGAAAGAGCTTCGGCGCGAAAGTAAAAGGCAGAGGAAGGCACTCAAGCAGGGGATCCGGCATTCTTCGAACGAGATTCGTCAGGATTATAGGCAACAGAGGAAAGAGTTGAGGAAAGAGATGAAGTTGCAGAGGAAGGAGTTAAAGGTGCGGCATGGGAAGGGTCTAGCAAAGATGAATAGAAAGGTGGCTAATGCTGATTTGTTGGAGCATTGGGCAACGGATAAAGTCTTGTGGGTGGTTATTATGAATGCGGAACAAGGTGGGTTTCTGCCCCTAGTTATTTGGTTTGGGGTGCTAATGGGTCTTGAATGGTAGATGCTAAAATTGAAGGCATCGAACTTGCCGAGAATCCTGAGAATGAGGAGAGGGTTGATGATAGGGCGTGGAAAGCTGAGATGCAGCTAGAGAAAGAAGAATTGGCTGATGTTGTCGAACATGAACGGCTCTATGGCGAGGATTGGGAAGCCGAATCGCTATACGAGCCACAGGCCTTTGCGTCGAAATCCGAGAAGAATTGAAGGTCATAGGTCTCGCCTGTCATTCATAGACACCCATATAACATCTGCTAGAAGTTGAACGTTTCGATGTTTACAACAAGCTGTACTGTTACCATTAGGACATGATTGTCATCCGTTACGTTTTATTCTATGCAGGAATCGTCTCGCTCGTTGTAAGTTTAAATTGAGGTGGAAGTAGCCTTGTGTTCTTCAACCGTTTCTCTCTCATCCTCTTTCGCGATGTCATGCTCCATCTCTCCGCGTTCAAACTCCATCTCTGCCCTCCATGCTTGTTCGTCGATTTGTTCTTCATCCTCCGGGTTCTCGGCGATATCTATACCTTCGATAATGTCATCTGTAAAAAGCATGGTCAGTGCCGTGTCGAGAATGATTGCAACAGTAGAGACACACCTTTCTCAGCATTCATGATGACCAACCAAAGAACTTTTTCTGTATCCCAGCTCTCCAGCAGATCCGCATTAGCCACTTTTCCCTCCATCTTTGTCAATCGAGGCCCGAGCACTGCGCCAGCTATCCCGGGTAAACGATTACCACCCAATAGAGCTCGCCTACTTCGCTCTGCAGCTTCCGTCTGAATCTCTCTCTGTCGTCGGTAGTCGTCGAAGGTCGCGACCGCCTGAGAAGCGAAACGTTTGAACCCGCTATCACTACTGCCGGTAGAGTTCGAACTTGAGCTAGAACTCATACCAGTAGGCATACCGGGCCTCAACATGTCGGAGCGAGATCCTACACTTCTACCTATTCCCCTAATCCTGCCTAGACCCACACCGGAATCTATCACCCCAGCCTGCTCAAACCTCTCCAAAGCTCTTCTCCTCTCCTCCGTATTTCTCTCAGCCCTGCTCTCCTTCGCCCCATCAAATTTCACCCCCCATGAATGCATCGTATCCATGACTCCCTCCGGTTTCGCAGGAGGCGGCATCCCACTCGTCTCGACAGGCAATGCCAACCCCTCTGTCAATGCCAGCCTGCGCATCATCACGGGGCTGTTGACCGGATCCCCTGACACTCCTGTGGCGGATACTTTAGGCGGTTTGTCCGCTACAGCGCGTACGACTTGATGTACGGTCGGAAGAGGGAGTCGTAACAGCACTTTACCCACTCCTCTCCCGACTTTATTCAACTTGTCCTTGTTCGATTTCGCAGGAGCTTCGGAGTTGGAGAGGAGGAGGAGCATGGCAGGTGTTGTGCAGAGACGCACGGAGAGGCCTCTCGGTTTGAAGAGGTTTAGGTTTGCGGCGCGGAGAAAACGGTCTGTGAGGGTTTTTGAGAGGATGTGCATTGAGGTTTGGGCGGCGGTTTGGAGTAGGGCCCCCGCAATCATAGCCCAATGATAGGGGCTACGAGAATGTTAAAATGGCACAAAATGTTTAGCGAACATAGTACTCACACGAAGCCAAGAATCTTTCCTGTAAGATCTACTACACGTAGAGGCGGGCTGGCTACGATAGCCAGATTTAATCCATCAACAAACTTCAAGAATGTCTCCTGCGAAATACCAGCAGCTTCGAGAGACGGGTTGTACCCCCTCGCGAAGGCCGAGTCGAATCTGGGTCTCACGGCAATTTGGGGAAGACAGAATGGAAGTGGGAGACCGGGAGCTTCAGACTCGTCTGGGTGCGAAGCGGGCGAAGGCTGAGGGGGTAGGAAAGACCGAATAAGAAGATTCGCATCTCGAGCAAGCTGAATACCAGATGAGGTTGCTGTTGGTTTGTTCTCAACATAAGTGGGGGCAGGCGTGCCATCTAAGGAAGAATTAGACATGTTGGAAGCCTAGGGGTGTAAATGAGACACACCGGCAACAACGTCTTTTTATAGATGTTGAGGCTAGATTTGTATCAACCTACAGCTTTCTGCATAGCCCTTACAAATGTAGGGTCATTGGCTCATTTGCAGGTGGCGGCGAAAAGACCATCAATTCATTTGCCTTGAGGCGATGAGGAGGAGCGAAGATTCGGAAGCCAGGTGTCGGAAGCTATTTTATGCATTCTCAAGACTGCGCAGTGTGCCACGGTCTGTTCAAATACATAAGTGACTAAGATTTTGATTTTTAACGTGGACGCGCACCAATTGAGATATGTACGCGATGAGAATCATGAAACACGATTCATGGCGCTTATTCCTTACAACTCTGAATTTGCGGGACGCGCTGTATCTATAGCGCCTCTCAGACCGGGAAGACGACTCGCTCGACGAACCGAAGGCCTCGACATCGAAATCCGAGAAGTGAAAGTCATAGGTCTTGCCTGTCTTCATAAATACCAACGTCTCTTTATAGATGGGGCATCTGCAGCTCTGTGCATACATAGTCCTTGAAACTTGCAAAGCGGTTGGTCATTGTCCGTCATTGCAGGATTGTAGGTTGCGACGAAAAGGTGTTCAATCCATTTATCTTGAGGCGGTGAGAAGGTGTAAACATTCGTGAGTTATCGGGGTAGTTAGTTCGCGAGTTATATACACTCTTAAGACTGCGCCACAGAAACGGCCTGTTAATTGCATTAAAACACATCAGTAGCTAGGAAAGATTTTGATTTTAACGCACAAGCGCACCAACCCCACCAACCCAGCACCAATCAAGATGGAACCCATGAAATAACATTCATGGACGTTACACTAACTCCGAATTTGCGGGACACGCTGTGTCTAAAGTATACCGGTAATCTCAAATCAGCGAAACGGACATAGTAGAGCAAATAAGCATTCACCACGACGCTTTTCATCAGTCGAGTATACGGTATGGTCCTGTATGGTCGGAGTTTCAAAAATCACGTGGCGCCGTAGGAAAAATTTGGGACTCTTTAAGAGCTGCCCCTATTGCCCTTTCTTCTGCCCACAATGCCAACATCTGTCGAGTCAATATGTAGCATTCTGACCTGCACTTCCAACGAATACTTTGAACTCTACGATAACAGAAAACTCTTCACTGACGTTCTCTCTGATGATGCTCTTCATGTCGTTACTTGTTACTGTCAAGAACTACGTGCTGCTGACCAGCGATATCATCTTGACAACCTTTTATCAGCCATGTTAACGCATGCACCACATCCGGATGGAAAACGATATGTCACCGTCTCCCTTCATATTGCCCGTCAAAAAGGGCATGAAACAGTGATCGAGCTTGCGAAAGCTTGGATGGAATATTTGTTCCTCCCTAGTCAGTTCCTCAATAAACGGCGCCTTCCGCTTTACATTTACTAATTCCTTCTGAGTCAGTGCTGACATTCTCGCAGGTGAAGACAAGTATGTCCAATGGCAGCGAAACCCCTACCAACGATGGTGCAACTCGATCGGGCCAGGGAAGTTTCAGAAAGGCTGTCAGTATGAACAACTTGCCTTCTCGCTTTGGTACATTGAGATGATCTACAGGTTGCCCTCCGCGAGCAACATTATTGTGCTATTACTCGGACTTTTGATCTTGTTCTTGTCTATGGAATGTTAGCTAAAGGACAGGAGGATAAAATTCCTGACGTGCCGCATCGTAGCATGACTGCCGCTCACATTATTCCCTACCCACTGAATAACTTCAATGACAGCATCACAAGTGGTTCCGAAATGGTATGATGTGTTATTATATTTCTTTTCAAGTGACCTTATCATTAGAGACAGACAGATATAGCTCGTACCCTGGACATGTTCCAGTCTTGGACACAAATAGATATCGGGAAGCTCATTGGATCCAAGATCGACTCTCCCGAAAATGCCATTTTTATGACATCTGACGACTATACTTCCTTTGGACGATTTCTCTTTTATTTCGACAAAGACGCGGTCAGTTGCCTTTGTGATCATTTGTTGCTCTTGAGGCTGATACCCAGTAGTATCCTGATAACATTAACAAGTACAAGGTGCGAATGGTTCGCAACGGACTCAGGTTGAGTAACGGATCGTCGTCTGCTGATGTGGAGTTCTGTTCTTTGGCGGGATCGGGTATTGAGCCTCCTGATCCCGAGTTCCTTCGTGTTCATGCCGCCTTCGCAAAGGTCCTACATTTTTCTGGCGGAAGCGAATACTCTGAGAGAATTAAAAGGGATGTAGGAGGGAATTCTATTCAAAGTGATTTTGCGTCTGTTCTGATACAAAAGTTGCAGATTATGGTACATTAGTCACGACATAACACTTTGTATTCGTACTCGTACTCCTGATTGTCTCACCACCTTGCTAGCAAACTCATTATCAATTCCACCGATCTGGGTCCTTGCTGAACTTGGAAAGGTGCAGAAAAGGGAACTTCTCAGAAACTTCGCGAGCCTCGAAGCTTAGTATTGAACAAGGCAACTTCTGCGAACGGAGTATACATAGCTCCTCCTGTGTATACCTCGTGCATGACAGTGTTCAATTTCCGAGCATCGATGACAGAAATCCTTTCTTTCTGTGAGCAAGATTCAGGCTGTAACAGGAATTTCGGTGCCTAACAAATGCCCAAGACAGAGCCTGACATCCGATCGATGTTCTCATGGCCTTTCTTCAACACCTTCCATTCAGCACATGCCGCTGTTTGTTTATTCTAGGACGGCTGCTGGCTGGTATCCGAGTACATCTGTTAGAGGAACAGCCTAATTCGGTACTGAAACCGGGTCCCAATGAAGAATGATCGGATCCTGCACTACACACATGCCGTGGACACCTGTGGAGTAACCTGGTAAGTCGTTTGCACCCTAGATCTGACTATTGACACAAGAGCATAGGCCTTGAGGCGTCTGTCATTCCAACTGCCAATGAATGCGAAGTTCTTCAGAATGAATTTTAGCTTCCTCTTCCAAGAACACTGTCAAGATTATCTGATGACCCAAAGACAGAAGATGTGCTTGATACTACGTGATTTGAGTACATTTCATGTAACGAATGGGATAAGTGTTTGCATCTCGCTCTATATCAATTAGATTCTGTGCTTTCATTCCACATTTCAGTCGAAACACGGTACTTGTCTCTTCTCATCCCGTTACTGATAACATACTTTGTTACTGTGCAACTCATGTCTCTACATCGCATGTTCACAAGTTCTTTCTACCCCTCGACAAACCCTAGCCAGACGGCATCAACAATGGATCAAGAATCTTCCACAGGGAAAGAGGTTCACATTCGGGAACAACTTGACGAGCTACTGTTGAAAAATGCTCAAACCTTGCCCATCTCTGAGGTAAGACTTGACAAAGACATTCAACTAACATTTTTACTTTGCTTTGTCTTTGAACATTGACAAATGATACCTTCAGATGCCGGTCTTGCATTCTCCTCTCAGCCAGCAAGACTTGCTCACTATACTGAAGAGCTATACTTCAGAGCAATTTGCAAAGCAGTTCGAGTATTCTTATTATGGTGCTGCTTCCCAGCCCTCTGGTATTATGTTGGATAATAGGATTTATGCCATTGACATGTTGGAGTCAAGTGGTGCTGTTGATGATGAGATAGCCAAGTGGAATACAAGGATGAAGATAGGTGCATCTGTCTTGAAGTATGTTTCAATTTTTTTAAAACCTGAGCTCGAAGTGGAGAACTGAAGAACTATTCAGATGTGTGCAGCTACCTCTGTGGGCACAAAGTGAGTCTATTTATTTCAATATCAGGGATATGTAGGCTAAGTATACTTATTTTGTTTTTTCAGAAGCTCTACAGGAAGCTCTTGACATTGAGGAAGCTAGAATACTCAAAAAAGTCACTGGAAATGAGTGGGCCCTTAGCTTCTTCAGCAAGACCTTTGACAAGTCTCATGATATACATGAGCCTTCTGTTGTTGTGAACATGACTTTTGTTTATGTTAATGGTTCCTTGAAGAAAGATCATGGCTTTCCAAGACCCAGTCATCATGAGGCAAAAAAGATTATGATTCAGCTCACTGGTGTATGTGTTCTTGTTCAGTTCAATATTTTCAGTGACCAATTTATGCACAGGTGCTCTATATGAGTCTCTCACCTCTTGAACATGCTAAACATGATCTCTTCCAATCAGCATACAAAAAAGCTAATGAATGGATGGCCAATGTAAGTTGTCAGTTTCTTCTGAGTATCACTAACAGATTGACCAAAATACTTTGGGACTCTGTAGTCACTTCCTGGTTCCAAATCACCTACAAAAGTAGATCTGTGCTCAACTCTGAACAAAATTGGACAACAGAAGTTCTTTGAGACATTTGGTTTGGAGAATGATGGAAGTAGCTGTGTACCAAAGGATGCTGTGGAGGGTGGTTTAATCTATGCAGATGCCCTGCTGTGTATCAGTGAGGTAAAGGATAAGACAGAACTCAGTCATTTTGCAAGAAAGCAGGTTCTTGGGTATGTACAATTCTCATCCACTGATATCTACTAATACCATCATATTCTAGCTCTGCAAAGTTGCCAGTCTGGGCGCAAGGTTTGTTTTTCTAGACTATTTTTCTCCATCACTTATTCTATCTTTTTCTATAGATGCTGCTCAAATGGAACTAACTGAGAAGCTGCAATATCTGTCCACTCTTGACACATTTAATTGGAGTTCTCAGCCCTTCCAGTCTTCCTATCACTCTCCTAAACCACATGGCAACACAATATTTGCAAAAGCTATTCTATTGCATCTCAATACATCACTGACCACAGATTTGGTTGGTACCACTTCTGAAACCTTTATATACTATCTTGGGGTAAGTAAATTAAGGCTAAGCTTCAAGCTTCTATGTGATGACTTTGCTGTCATTCAGGTTTACTATGAAGGCCTCTCTCCACAAGAGACTGTGACACAAAAGATGCTTCAGAACTTGTGCAATTCTGCTAATGCACTTCTACAGGAGGTATGTATATTTTGCTTTTTTCAGGTTATTTCTCATGTAGTGTCTGGCCTCCTAGCAAATTGAAATCCCTGACCAGCCTACTTTTGAAGTCCTTGGTGGCATCCTCCAGTCTTATGCAACTGATGTATTCAATAACACCTTTGAATATCAATTTAATGAAGAAAACTTGGCAGCTCAAGCCTTGGATGCTCCTACTCTCTATAGAGTCAAAGGATTCTGCAAAATTGAAAAGCAAGATCAATTGTCTGTGAAGAAAAGCATTACAGAGGGGATTCTCAAGAACATTCCAGGTAACTTCCCAAGATGGGCAAGAGGTAAAGCCTTATAATCTACTTCCTGTAGTTTTTGTACTTAATTATTGCCTTTATTATATCATTATATTAGATATGGCTTGCAGTGATATTTTGGAGGAGGTCACCACATACTGCCTGGAAAAAGATGAATGGACTATCAATTCTTGGCAAACACAGGAGGTCAACCACCATTATCCCAGTACTCAAGATTCACTCCAGGAGCATGATCTCATGAACAATGCTATATTGGTATACACCAATGCATATCTGAATGATCAAGGCCAGGATGACACTACAGTTGACATGGTTATTGTAATGTATCTTGGGGTATGGATTTTCAATGCTTGAGTCTATATTTATCTGACTTTGGACCAACTTTTGGCCAGGTGTTCTATGAGCTATGTGGGTAGGTTAATACTTTCCCATGACATTGGTTGTCTGCATAGTGCTACAGTTTCAAGCTGTGGTATGCCTGCATCTGTAACATCTGTACTGTCTACTACTTCCTATATCCTTCTATGGTGATACTTTGTACAATATACTCAAACATACAGAGAATGAGATGGCTCATTTATTATATATTCAAGCACCTCATGCCTTAGGAAATATACAAAAATCAATGCTCTATACAACCTACAGAAAGACACATAATTCTGGATCATATCAATAGCTGGATATGATTGATAGAGTTTCAGTACTCAAGCAGCACATATAAAGTGACTTAGCTTGTAATTCTCATGGGAAGTATTTGATAAAGCTTCCAAAGGCTAGTAGTACTAATATAGGACTAAACTTACAAGCAATCATTTCTAACTTTTTGAGATTTACTTGCAGATCTATGATAAAATCTGTTTAGACAACCTGGCTGTATATTGATTTACATGTGTGCAACACTGGCAGTTCTACTTCTCTACTTCTGTACTGTATATTATTTAGCACATTGTTCATACTATTGCCAGAGAGAGCCTGCTCATCAGGACAGTCTATAATTTCAAAATCATAAACTCACTAGATCAAGCCTTGCAGGAAAAAATATTCACTTGTCTTGGATGAGTTGAAATAACAGGTTACAAGAGGCTGAAATGACATGTCCACCTATTAAACAATGAGAGATAAATAGCTTTGCAGCTTATTTACAATGATTGCAAGTTGTCTGATGTTTCTGGAGGTTTCAACTGTGAAATATAAAGAATAGCTAGAAATCCAGATGGAACAAAGACAGAAATGTTCCAGGATGGTTTGTTTTTGCCACACTTTCATCTTTGGACACTGGGCTTGTAGACTATTAGTGTACAGTGCTACACTACCTCACAATGGAACCTTGTGTCAGTTTACTCCTTTCTTTCTTCACTACATTCTACTATCCAGCAATGTTATCAATTATACTAGTTATCTTGGAACTAAAAGACTAAACATTCTTTATCAAGATATGGCTTGTGCTATTTCTGCCATATATTTGGTTCCATTTTACTTCTTGCTAACACCCCTCGTAGTTTTTACTGTTTTGACATGTTCCAAGCCAGCTGCCAAATGAACAAAATCATATCGATGACTTTCATAGATCCAGGCTAATCATTTCTGATCAGTGACTTCTCTAAGATTCTATCTGGCTTCCTTTATTTAAATTAGCTTACTGTTTTAACATCTTTGACACCGAATACTAAGAGCTCCACAAATGAAAATTGATATTTGGATAAGAGAATCTACCGCATTCTGTCCAGCTCCCTCATGTTAACCTAATGTTTTCTCTTGACATCTTCTAGGCCAACTGTCACTCATCCCTAAAAATGAACATACTGATATCGCTGGCTGCAGCTCAGTTGAGACTACTATTCTTGATCACTGGAGCTGGTTATACATTTCTATCCACATAATAGGAAAGCTGAAAGAACCTCTTGCCAAAACCATTATCATTGTAGCCTTTCAAGAACACGTTTACTTCATATTTATTTGATACAGCATTTTAGTCATGGGAGACTGGCATCAAGAAAGACAGACAAATATATATTAACTCTAGTACAACTACTAAAATTCTCAATTGTTTGAAAACATCCCGCCTCATAACCTGTATTTGTTCAATCTCTATACTCTGTGCGATGCTTGTGTCTCTACATTCCGCTTAAATTTTGACCATACACAGATGACTTGCAGTTCAAAGGCTAAGAAGACCATGGCTGATGTTCAGCAAGACCTTACACGCATACTCATTGAGAATGTTAACAAGCGTCTTCGTCAGGTATGTATCCCACAGCATATTCTTCAGTTATCCTTCTAAAAAGGTGCTCTGATTAGCCATTGACCAATCTTGATAAACCACCCAGTCAAGCCAATCTGATACAGGCAATGGAGCGTTTGGGCAAGCAAGAGTTCTACGACACCTATCAATATGAGTATCAAGGTCCCCACACCACAGATCCAACCAAAATCTATCCAGAGGCAACATCAGTTGAAGGGACCGACACGTGGTGTAGCTTTACTGATGGTCATCTTGATGTGATTGATAGATATATTGACGGGACACTCCTAGGGTGAGTATTTCTCAATTACTACAAAAATTTAAATACTCAATACTATAATCACTATATAGTGCTATTGATCTAGGCCCAGCAGACTGGATTAAAAGTAGGTGTAATTGGATATCCTTGTCAAGTATAGTATTCTGAGATTTGTCTAGAAACTGCTTGACAGGATCTCATTACTCAAGCCCATAACATTCTTGCAAACCATACTGATCAGAATGTGCAGTCTGCAAGGTTCAACCGTTCGTTTGAAGATCCCAGTGGTAACCCAGACATTCTGGCAGTCAAAACTAATGCAGTCTTTGTCTACATCAACACCAGCTTGACTGAGGATAAACTCACAGCATCCACAGCTATTGTCTATTATGTTGGGGTATGTGTAATTTGAAAGATCAGATTATCATGACTTCAAAGCTAATGATTTTTAGGTTTACTTCAGAATGCCTTCTATTAATCAAAGGACCAGGGCTGAGATCTTCAAGACAATGTGCCAGAGAGCTAATCAGATGCTTCGTTCAGTAAGAAATATCTCTAAGCTTTGCACTAACTTTATGAATATTAATACCATGTTCACAGCCCGGAAATCTATCTGAAGCTACATATTCCCAGCTGTTGTCAACTCTGGCACAAGTTACCGACAACTTATTCTCATCCAAGTTTGGCTACGCCTTTAAAGAGTATGGTGCCGCTCCACCAGATCTTAAGGAAGGCACAGATGTTCTCATTCAAGGATTTCAACGAGATCTCTTGATTCCTCCTGTTACAGACAGGCAAGGATTCATTGGTGATTTCTTGAAACATATGCTAGAGTGAGTTAATCAGTTGTTCTTTTCTCCATCTCATTGTAGATCTGAATAACTCCTGTTGCCTAGCACCCTCAAACTTCCCAAATGGCTAGTGGATGGTAAGGTTTTAAAAATCAGACAACTCATGACAATACAAATCTCACTCCTTGGCAAATAGGTGGACAGCCCCTTCAAGAACTTGTCAGAGCAGTCCAAGCGGTTCAACAGGATGAATTACCAGAGGCCCACTGGAATCAAATACCTTTCAGGGGCGAGTATGAGACATCTGACATGCAAAAGGA
>RCHF01001156.1:0-14975 GCA_003987895.1 Neonothopanus nambi | reverse complement strand
GTCACCCGAGATCGCTCCCGCCRTACCATYTCTCTYTCCCAGCGCACCTACATYGAATCYGTCGTCYGTGACTTCAACTTGGAGTCRGCRAAGGTYTCTTCCATCCCAATGGACACCCAYKCMCACCTTACTTCAGCCCAGAGCCCTCAGACACCTGAGGARCRTGCTGCGATGGAGAACGAACCATATAGGGAGGTAGTGGGCAAGCTSATGTAYGCATGTGTAGGCACTCRCCCAGACATYGCATTCGCTGTCCACTCCCTCGCTCGTTTCGTCTCYAACCCTGGTYGTGCSCATATGAATGCCGCTTTGCGTGTCATTCGTTACCTAAATGGTATGAAGGACTGGTCCCTCACTTATGGTGCACTGGATAATGATCCTTCTGGTTTCGTCGATGCTGATGGAAGCATGAATGACGACCGTCGTGCTATCACAGGCTTCGTGTTCATCATCGATGGAGGTGCCGTCAGTTGGTCTTCCAAGTCTCAGACCCTTGTCTCTCTCTCTACTGCTGAATCAGAATATGTGGCAGCAACTGAAGCTTCAAAGGAGGGTATTTGGATTCGCTCGCTCATCCTTCAGATCTTCGAGCCTACTTTCACAGTCATCGGTTCTTCTCCCACAGATCTTAGCTCGGACAACCAAGCAGCAATTGCTATCTCCTGTGACCATCAGTTCCATGGTCGTACCAAGCACATCGACGTTCGCTACCACTTCATTCGGTTCGTCATTGAGGATGGGAAGATCCGTCTTATTTACTGCCCAATGGAGGAGATGGTTGCAGATGCTTTGACTAAGGCACTTCCCAGTGCTAAAGCAAAACATTTTGTGGTTAAACTTGGACTAGGTCTGGTTTGAGGGGGAGTGTTGGAATATGGTCTCTCGTAGTTACAAACACAGACTCTAGTAGATATGCTTTGACTTTCCTTTCTCGTAGTTGTAGCTTGGCTATATGCCAAGACATCTTTCCTTATTATCTGGAGGGTACTCATACATACCCTCCCAGTCTTCTTATATATTGATTCTCGGACTCTCGGGCACCTCAGACGCTTTACTCCGTAACCACACTCTGAGGTGAGCCCTTCATTACTTCTTTCTATTATTAGACTTACTTATGTTACTTCGTAGCTTCTCTGTACATTTACAGGTAAATATACATAGACGCTTTACTCCGTAACTGCGCTCTGAGCTTCTCTGTACATTTACAGATCTTCTCGAGCGCTTTCTATCTTTTCTATCTCTATATCAAGAGTATCAGGACCTCCCATAGCCAAAACTGACCCCTCCTCATTCCCTTCTCTCACATGCCACTGCTTTCCAGAGATATTCTTGAACTCATCGACGGTGACCTGATATTTCATTCGTATCAGTCAAACAAAATCCTGCATTTACCTTTGATGATGTAGAGCAGACGTACCTTCCCACTCTGAATAGCTTCAGTGAACCCAGCACTCGTGCCAGCCAAGGGTCAAAGAGGAGTCTTCAAATCAGGAGCAGCAAACAGAACCGCTGTTTGACGACGACTTCCTGGAGCAGTGCTCTGTACACGATGAGCAGCGGCGCGAATATGATCTCCAGAAAGAATGGCGCTGCACCATCCCCAAATGATCACCGTGTGATCAGCGGGAATCGGTTTCCACTTGTGAGTAGCGGAGTTGATGAATTCAAGGCCGCTTTCACCGTTTTGGCAGCTGAAGCTGTAACTTTTATGCAAAGTATGTAGAGTATAGACTGGCACTTGTAATGCATAGTATCTAGACACAGGTCTGGCATGTATGTTTTTGGCAGGTGGCACCCTCACTAGGCTGAGCGGGGTCTGAAATCCTCTAGGGAGGTCACGTGGGGGTAGCAGGGCAGTAATTTGTCAGCGCAAAAACTTCCTAAAGCGGAATTTCAGGCAGGTTATCCTTAAATACATTATTTATTGCTTGCACATTATTTATTTCTTGAATTCATACACATGTGGGGGTAGCAGTTCATGTATTTGTCAGCATACAACCTTCCAAAAGTGGCTTTTCAGTTACTTATTTCTTGAATTCCTAAAATGGCGCATCCCGGTTTCATTGGTTCATCTTGCACACTACCCTTGGGCTGTATTTCTCTCCTATAATACAAAAGCAGGGTCAATGTAACACTATATATCGTCTGGAACTTCGTCCAAAGCACTGTCATCCTCCCCACCATTCAAATCCTCCTCCTCGTCCCCCTCTGCTGCTGGAATCTCGACCTCCACGATGCCCTCAACGGTTTCCTCGCCTTCCTGTCCTTGCTTCTCGAGCTTCAGGACATTCTCCTCAATATTGTGCTGCTTCTCATCTAGGTTGTGCCACAAGAAAGTGAATCGTGCTCGAATCGACCAAAACAGTGCTGCTTGACTGTATGCGTACGCTGCAGCCCCCTCCTTGTGATGGGCATCCGTTTTCTCTGCTAATACCCCCTCGTAGGACGTTCTTTCTTCCCACTGTCTGGCATTCCACTCCAAGGTCACGAGACACCTCCTCATCTCCTCCTGAAGAAGTTCCACCTCTTCCGACCACCGCTTCGCTTGCGCGTAAGCCTTACACCATTCGACATGTATTACTAATCAAAATATTCAATATGTCAGTGTATTTCTTTTTAATCAACAGCCGGTACTCACTCTCCTCTAGAGCTTCTTTATCCACCGTCTCACCTGTTCCCCCTTCCATCCAGATCCACGACACCTCCCTGTGACCCTCACCCATGCCCTTCCGTGCATCCCGAATCCTCTGAGCTGCATCATTTGGCTCCTCTGGCTGGGAGGTGTCGTCCACTTTCTGCTTATCTTTCTTCTGATCCGATTTCTTCTTACATGCGTTCCTGATCACTCAGTCTTCGTCACCATCCATCAATCTAATGTCCTTTGGTAGGAGTTGCCTCCATTTCACAGCATCCTTGCCAACTAGTCCCACCATCACCTTCCACGCTGCTTGGTATTTTGCTGCATTGCCATCAACTTGCTGCTGATTCCGTTGAAAGAGGGATTTCGAGTGGGAAACAGCACCTTGGTGTGCAACATTGGTTGTTCGGTAGGTCAGCAAGCGCGATTTCATGTAAAGATGGTTACGGAGGCTGTTCAGTGAGTTCCGAAGCTGGGCATCTCAGAACTTTCGCTCAATTTCGTCAATTCCTGCCAAGCATCCCAACCCTTGGACATTTGATGGCAGTTCATTAGGAAGGAACAGAGGGATGTCCTCTGCCATCTCCTCCTTTGCAGTTTCTTCAGCGTTCTGCTTTGCCCACCCATCCCGCCTCTTCGCAAGTAGTTGCAAGGCTACAGGCATGTACGTCGCTTGCAGTGATCGGAACTGGCCAATAGCCTGCATCAGTTTTGTTCGATGTTCAATCAAATTCGCTTTCTGATTTGCGGCCTCGAACTTCCGTGCCTTCAGATCAAGCTTCAATGCTCGCCTATGTAAGCAATGATTCAAGTTAATCTTTCAAAGACTTTCAGATGCCCGATAAGAAAAACTCACTGCTGTTCCTCGAGCTCTAGGCCCTGTAAAATGAACGCACTTGGCGACACGTCATGCAGTGCCGGTACACCAATCTTTGCTCCCTCTGCCTCTTCTTCTGCAAGTTGAAGGTGAACATCTGCCTTGGACAGGCCTAAAAAAGTCAAAATCAAATTGGACTCAAATCTATCACCACAGTAGCTACGTACCTGACTTTGGAACCTCGTAAGGATTGGGCTTACTCTTATCCTCTTCCCATGCCTCTATCATTGCCACCCAGTCCTTCATTATCTCCCCTTGTTTTTCTGTGAACAACTCGAGCGCGCGCACATGAACAAGACGGTTTTCAAAAGCTTTGAGAAGGCGTTTAAGGATCAAAGGGCCTAGATCGACATTATCATCAGTATGTCCAACAGTTGGCATGTGTACATGAAACTAACCAAGTCCAACCAGTTTCACCCAATTCCAGTGACCCCAATGGTCATCCAGTGTGTCATGACGTGATCCGGGCCCCATATCGCGGGTACTTGTCGCTACAGGGCCTATATGAGCCCATGGCCTTTCGATTCCTTCTCCATCCATCTGTCCCACACCCCAAAGCCAATTGAGAGAGAAGTTTAGCTGGCAGAAAGCGGTATGTCCGTGAATGTGCAGTTTAGGAATGACGTAGTATAGTTTGTGTTTGCTCAGGTCACGGCGTACTAGCGAGGGGAGTTCCTTCACCCTTTTCACCACGTTCTTCCGCCACTGGCACACAATGTCATAGGATTGCACTTTGGTAAGTTGATCGTCATGGTGCCTCAGCAGGGATGAGAATGCGTAATCCATGTTAGCATAGCTATAACCATCTTTCAGTGAGGCTACCAACAAAATAAAGCATTATTTACTCACTGTTCCCCCTTCTGTAAGTCGACCACGCCATTTCTTTGAACAAGCTCATGTCGAGCACACACTCCCAATCCACATCCGGTCGTCGCGTACCCATGTGAGAATTTTGTGTTGGCGTGATCGAGAGCTGAAAGGCCAGTACAAGTTGACATCTAGCGGCAAGAGTTAGTACCGGCAAATGCAACGTGATATAACATCTCGTTCGCTCACCTCGTCCTGGTCAGTTACCATCAACAGGAATTTTCGAAATGGCTCGTCTTCTACAAAATACGCCCATCCAGTACCCAAACCAGGATCTTTCGCCTCAGAGGAAACCAGTCGACGCTTGAGCCAGAAGCAGGCATCCACTGCCAAGAAAACCCAATACAAGAATCTGAGCATCTTAGCAGTTAGCATATACAGCTTGTCATCAGAATTTCCAAACACACTGTTTTTCCGCATTCACGCTCGTCCAATCATCCGGCAAATTCACTCCAGGCCTGGGGCAGGCAATACATGCAACAGCCAATTCGCCTGACCGAGTCTCAGCCACTGTGTGTTCTGCATCATTCCCGCGACCTGCTCTCTTCAGCATCTTGAGATGCCGCCATTGACAGATCATCCGAGTGAATGCCTTGTACCTATCCTGTAGTACACCAATATCAGCACCAGCTACACGTATTCAAAATACAAAGTACGGCTACCTTCACGAGGCCTAGACCAGCGTTATCTGACAATTTTTCCAAGCCCGAATAGAAGTCATATGTCATGACCTTGCCCTGCAAGGTCAATACATGGAATGTATTCAGAACCGTGAAGGTGGCGCAGGTTTGGGGGTCAATGTGAGTAGCCGGGAACCATTGCCTTCTCATGAGCTGCTGTCGATATTCACCAGCAGTACTCTGATTTGGGCACCCGCAAAACGACAATGATACATCATGTATTCTGTTGATGTGAATAACTGTGAAGTTTGAGACCGTCCTCGGTGTCATGCACCGTTCACCGACTCTGTGACCCAGTTGTACAGCGACCCCGATAGACTTCAGAGTTACTTTCTCGAAAAATTTACCATTCCATCGCTAATGAATTATCAGAAATTGTTTTTTCTGCCAGTAGCCTTCACTCACCTCAATTATGTCCAAAGGTCTATCTTCATGCATGCTCCTGCAACATTCCTCACAAAACAAGTCTGTGTTGAAGCAATTGAGGCACTGAAATAGTGGCTTGCGGGTGTCTGATCTAATGCGGCAGTGAGGGCAGACCTCATAGTCACAATCGCCACACCCTTCCAGTCTAATCATCTCAGCTAAGTACTCGTCACGGTGAGGCACCCACAATAGTAATGGTTGATCCTAAAACTCAACAATTAGGTCTGATAAAGGTATACCAACAGGTTAACATGTACCGATGTAAGGTACCATCGTACCCTCTGCGGAATACTATTGGTACACATAGCACTTGTAACTTCCAGCTGCGTAGTATCCCATACATGCTCCAGCTCATCCGATACTCCCATAATTGCGATATCCAACATATTTGCCGATGTCGAAGCGGAAACTTTCTCGAGCTCTCGTAGTGCCTTGGCCTGTCTCATGGTGCGCTGCCTTTTTACTGGGGAAGGGGGTTGGGCCTCAACTATCGTACGTTTGACGCGTCGACCATCCTCTGAGAGACTTTCAATGCTGACTGCCGCAGGTGCTGAAGGGGAAGGAACACCAAGCACATCGCTCAGTTTCATATGAACTATTCCCTCATGATCCGGCCTCTTTTTTTTGTCTTGACGTGAAAACATAGTGGAATTTGCAAATGAGCCATTAGTGACTTTGTGTCTCTTTGCGTTCAGTTGTGAATGTGACCTCACGCGTACCTTATGTAAGATGTGACAAGTCATGCACGAGACTCCGTTGATCACCTCCCTTCGCTCATTTTCAACCACCACGACAAGTCGACAATCAGTTATGTTAGGTTTGTCATTCCCCGCAATTTAAGCCCGTCGATCTGTCTCAGTTGATTCAGTACCACTCCCATGGCCTGACCTCTGACGGCAATATGACCTTAGTACGTGCTGCTGTCTCTGGTGGTGCAGAATTGTTCTATCGTCGCGCTGAAGTCAGGCCACAAGTAAGGTACAGAGTTGACTGAGACAAATCCACGTACTTCTATACCATTCTCATTCACAACTGTTGATTGTACATATGTAGATCCCATGGTAGGCACCGGGGTCAAGACAGTAATCTGCGATTTCGATGTCAAAGACCTTATGGCGCGAGCCAATGATTTTGAAATTTATCGCTTGCAATCCGGTTACGACAGCGATGAAAGTGCCCTCACAGACCTCAAGGATGATTCCGCGGATGATGCCGACGACGACCATTACTTTGACCTCAACTCCCAGGACCATCAGCACTCAACTACCTCACCGGAATCATCTTCTGCAGCGTTACTTCTATCTCCACAATTGTCTTCTTCACCCCACTCTTTATTGGACCTCCACTTGGATTCTGATCTCTCAGAGCTCAGCAGCGATGCTTCCACCACCACTTCCCCACCCCAACCCTTTTCCAAACGCAAACATAAGAAATGTCGGGGCCCCAAGACTGAAGCGCAAAAATCCAAAAAGCGCAGGTACAATAAACAGGCTCGCCAGCAGACACGCGAACAGAAGTCGGATGGGTTCTACAGCAAGGACATCGGTGAGAAGCGCTGTAACGAGGCCGAGGTCATAGTCCTGGAGGAATTTGATGTTTCCAAACTGCCTTTTGCCCAGACTGGATGGCAGGGTGTGCAGGAGACTTGTTCATATGGTTTCCTCAGTTGTGAAGAGGCGTTAGAGCTACGTAAGATGCGATATCTTGATTGGCACGGAAGGTGAGTTGCTCGAAGTCTTCGTCGGTGTTGGTTCTCATTCCACTGGCTCAGTCACAACCTCATCCTCTGTGATCACAAATGACGTGGCGTCGTACATTGCATTGGCTATCCACGCGACCCTACCTGGCAATCTGTTTGCGATGATGCTGCTCACGCTGTTAATAATGGCCGTGCAAGGTGCAAGTTCACAGAAAAGCAGTGTTCTCATCGCTGAGGCAATTTCCCAGCTGAGGCTGTAGGTTTTTCTCATGGTGGCAGTCAGGTAAGTATCGATACTCTCATCACCTATTCCAGTATTGTACTCATAAACATCTTTGTCCCTCCCAGGTTGAACCGTCCAACATCAAACACACCAAGTGTAATCACAAGGTCCTCAAGTCTATACTCCAAAACCCTTCTATTCAACAACTGTCAGGGATCGTCAACTCTTCATTCAAACGGTACTGTCCTGGCATCTACACAGAATATCAATCCAACATGCACGCCTTGCTTAAGTGGAAACCTTCACTCCGCCGCAATTTCGAAAAGACTGTCTTTGCTGCTACCACCATCAATTACGGTCCACAAGTCATCACTCCAGTACATCTTGACTATCGCAATTACGCCCCTGGTAGTTGTGCTATCACCGCACTCAGCGCCTTCGATCCCTCTTGTGGTGGCGAGATAGTGTTGTGGGATTTGGGGTTGATCATACGTTTCCCACCCGGAACCAGCATCCTCATACCATCAGCTCTCATTCGACATTGTAATCTGCCTATCCGTCTGGGTGAAACTCATTTCTCAATTACTCAGTATTCTGCGGGTGTGCTCTTTCGCTTCCAGGACAACAGCTTCCAAAATGACAAGGTGTTGTTGAAGAACGGCACCGACGAGCAATTGCGCACCTGGCGGGAGAAGCAGCATACTTGTACCAGTAATGCGTTGGCCAAGTGTTAAGGCCCAGTCAGATTTGAGCAGACAGGGGTACGCGCGGTGATTAAGACTACACGCTAGTTGTGAGTTAAAGAGGTATTGATGTCCTGGAAAAGCATCAGGTAAGGTGTTGAGGGTTGTCCTGGGAAAGCGTCAGGTAAAGTTGTGTGATTGATCCTGGAAAAGCATCAGGGTGCAAGTTAATCTTCTGGAATTGTGCTTCAGATGAGATCCAATAAGGTTCTGACAGGGTTGGGGTTCAATTTGACAAAATAACTAGGCTAGTTTACATCCAGGTAAACTACTGTTTATATACTGAAGGTGTGGGAATAAAAAGGTAAAAATGCGGACAAGCTTAGTAAGAAAAGTACTGATTGGTAAGCAAAGAGTAGATTGGTAAGCAAATGAATGAATTGGTAAGCAAGGAATGGATTTGTAAGCAGAAAAGCGGATTTGTAAGTAAAGAAAGAATTAGCAATAGAGAATTAGTTAGAAAAGTAAATGTGTCAGAAAAAATTAGTAAGTACCCCCCTGTAAAGTGTCCAGTTCCTAACAGTACTTCCCCCTTCACCAGCCTGAGCCCTTGAAGGCATAGTGCACAGTTAATAAAATTCTCCATCTTGAAAAACTTCTTCATCTAAAAATCCCTCTTGTTCATCTTCATTACAAGTCCTAACAGGGACTCGTTCTTTTACAAAACCGTTACACTAAAATCGGTCGTTTGGGTGCTTATCCGGTTATATCCGAAATCGCCTTATATGGAGAAACAAATGCCTGCCGTTCTGCTTGCCGTGTCCTGCATGTCCGAAAACCCGAAACGTCCGAAACGTCCGATGGGCCGTTGGTTCAATTGAATGTCTGATACGCCGAGAATATCGATGGGTGTCTCCTTCCTCTGACGTTGTGTTCGGGTGGTGCCTTCGTCACCGCCTGTCGGTGCCGCCTTCTTGGCGGTGGGCTCTCTCTGTCTTCGCTCTTGTTTGTGTCTTTCGTTTCCTGTAGCTGTTACTCTATCTCTTTCTTCTCATGCTGGCTTGTTCGTTCTGCTGGTGTTTTTTTGGAATGTCGGTGCAGTCACTTTTTTCCCTTTGTTTGTTAGTCCGTTCGTTCTCGCTTTTTTTTTTTTCCTTTTTTTGCTCTGTGGGACTATGCGTTGCTGGCTGGCGGTTTGTACCTGTGCACCTCGCTTTCTTGTGTACTGCTGCCATTTCGTGGTTCGGCGTTCGGTTTTCATTTTTGGCGCGCATTGTCGCGTTGTTGTGATGGTGTTTCAACTGCACTTCTTTCCTCGTACCTTGGCCGTTTTGTCTGTTGTTTGTGCGCTGTTTGTCATGTTAGTCTCGTTCGCTGCTCATGATCTGCTTCTGTTAGCTCTTCCCTCGTCGGGTCTGTCTCAGTTTTGGCTGCTTGCTATGAATTTCGCAGATGCTGCTGCTGTTGTTGTCGGGTTGGCAGGTGTAGTTCAGGTGTGTGTTTATTTTCGTTCTTGCTCATTCGTTCCCTCATCTCTACTTAAGTGTCGTCAGAGATTGTATCGGCTGTTCTACCTCCCTCCTGACTGCCCATTTGTTCTTGTGTTTCCTCTCCTCGTTGACTGGCATGACCGGGGTTGGAATTACGCGTTCGGCCTTGCGCTTCGAAGGTCTCCTTGGATTCCGCCTGGGTGTGTCCCTGTTACCCTTTGCTTGGACGGGCTTGTCGATTCTTGTGGTCGACCCGAGAGTCTGCTCTTGCTGGTCCTGGGTGATGAGAATGTCCATCTTCCGCCTTGCACCGACGAGGAGCTGTGTGATCGTGGCCCTGAAACGGTGTACTGGTCTCATCCGGTTATTGTGACTGGGCTTACTTATGATGGTTTTCCGCGGGACGTGACGCGCTCTGATCGCTGGGCTCTGCACCGGCACTTCATAAGGTGGGTTCTTGTTCGAGTTTTTGTTTTTTGGGGTTTCTGATTGTTCTGTTTTTTTTTTTTTTATTGTTTTTTTTTCTTGGTGTCTTTATTTTTTGTTTCTGTTTGTGTCGCTTTTGGGGCTTGGTGGTTCTTTTTAGTGTTTTGTGTCCTCATCTCAATCCTCAGGTCGCTGCTTCTGCTGTGCAATCGGTCTCTGTCATGCAGCTCAAGTATTCTTATTGTGGTTCTGCTGGGTGCTCTGAATGATAGCTCTGTTTTCCGTGCTTTCTGCTTAGCATCTCTGTGTTTCTCTGTGTGGCGTCCCTCTCTTCGTGTACACGAAAGTTTGTTGTGCTGGATTCAATTGATCTGAGTTCACCATCTTTTAGTTCCGGCTTTTACTACGCTCTGTTTCTTCTCATTCACCGTTGTCGCTGTGTGGCGGTTCTTTCCTGGCTGCTTTTTGTTTTCCCGTGCTTCGTCCCGACGTTTTCCTTGTCTTTTTCCGCTGTGCTTCTGGACTGTTCCGATACGTGGCTGCTTCTACTTACGTCCGTTCGTAGCTCTTTAATTCTACTGTTCTTGTTGCTTCTGTCGTCTCTGTATATCATGGGTCCTAATCGACGCTGTCTTTTTAAATTTGATGCGCCAGTGGCATCCCGTTCGGGTATCTGTAACATAGCTGGTCTTGTGTGCCGTTATTCCCCAGGTTTGATTTATTGCCTTTCTATTGCTTCTTGAGATGGTTAATTGCTTCTATTGCTTCTAGCTCTCTGGGTTCGTGTCTTTGATGCAGCTATGCCTTTCTTCCATTCTCGGGTATTCAACTGTTCTGTTGTCCTCCACCCTTCCGTCTCTTTTTTATTCGTTATTTATTCTTATTTTAATTTATTTTAATTTATTTCTTTTTTTTTGGTGTTCCTGTTCCTTCTGTTGGTTGTGCTTTCCGCGTCGTCTATTGCAGTTTACTTCGATGCTTCTTCCGTTGCGCTTTCCTACCCTTTTTGGGTCCTGTTGCGCTGATCCCTGCCCTTCCGCTCCTTCTTTGGTCAGCTGTTCGATACGCTTTGCTTCTGTTTTCCCTGTGTGCGAGCTTCTCTCCTCTTCCTTTTTCGGTGTTTGCTCTTGGAAGCTATCCGCAACGTTTCGTTGTCTTCCTCGTTTCACATTTGCCGTCTTTTTTTTTTTTTTTCTTGTTTTCGATGGTGGTGATCTTGTTTTTGCTGCTTTTGGGCACGTGGGTTTCCTTCCTTCCGTGCGTGTTTCTCTAATTGCTTGCTTCTCCGTTTTGTTATACTTTGATTTCTAGGCGTGTTGGGATTTCCGCTCTCTGTTTGCTTTGTGTTGGCTTTGCTGCCGTACTTTTGCTTTGCTTTCTGTTTCTGTTGCCCTATGTCTTTCGCTGTTTCTCTGTTCCCTGAGGTTTGCGCTCCTTGATTATTTTGTCGTCGTGAGGTTCGTGGGCTTTTCTTGTTTCTAGTTTCTGTGTTTTGCGGCGGCCTGTCCTTTCTTCGTCGCTTTTGTTTTTCTTTCCGGGCACTTTTCCTCGCTGGCTGTGGCCTGTTGTACTTTCTCAATCAGGACAGTGGTGCTCTTTCTGTTGTGTGTTATTGTTTGCTGTTCTAGTGTGTTGCGTGTTCCTGACATTTTGCAGGTTCGGTCCTGTCTGTATCGGTACTTTTGAGCCTCCTGCCGCCTCTCCGCGTCCCCTCGCCACTTTTGGCCTGCCTTCCGTCTCTGGCTTTTGGCTTGTGGCTGTGCAGTGTTGTCCTTCTCTCCGTCTCTTGGTACCCCTCTATCCTGGCCCGGTGGAAGTTGTGTTTCCGCTATGGCTATGTCATGGTGGTATGATCGTTTGGACCTGCTCGGCGTGTCCTTCTTCTCGTGTTCCTGAGGATCGCTTTATTCCTTTCCCTGTGATGTGTTCCAGCTGATCCCCGCCGTTCACTGGTTTAGTGTGGGTGTGAGCGGTCCGACGTACGTCTCTTGCACTCCTCGAGCTTCCTGTTCTAAATTTCTGCACAGGTGCATTTCTGTTCCGCGTGTGCGCGCGCGATGTCAGCTTCTTTCGGGCTGTGTTACTCAGTAGCGTATGGTGGATCGTGCCTCTTCTTTACACTCCCTCTGCTGTGTTGCCACCGGTGTTATTTACCTCTGTGACTTCTGTGCTTTCGGTGGCTGCATCGGTCTGTGTAGATAGTTCCCTTGTGCTGTTCTTTCCCTCTCTTTTTGGGAGGAATAAATGTCTCGTGTTGTATCCTCTCCTGCTTGCCTGCTCGCTTCTTTCAAGTGTATGTCTGCGTGTTGTCTACGCTGTGAGTGTGAGATTGAATGTGTATCTTCGGTGTTGAGGTTCTGTCGTGTGTTGGTGGTGTTGGGTGGCCCCGACTGCTCGTATACGTGTCCTCGTGTTCGGGAGTATTGGTGTACAAGAAACAGCCTTTGTAAAATACAGTGTCCTATGGCTCTTGGTTCATGCTGTCTCGGAGTGTTATATTTTTCAGCTTTTTGTTCGCACTCTCGACATCCTCCTCCTCAAATCGCATTTTTCTCTTGATGGTGCTATGGTTCTTAGTGTGTTTGCTTGCTGCTTTCACTCTGCTCTTGATTGCTTCCTGTGCTCGGTCTCTTTAGCGCTGTTGTATTGTGTTTGCGGAGTCAACTTACTTGTGCGACGCTGGTGTCCATCAGTGTCACGCTCCTCAGCATGAGGACCATCTTAGCTTGCCCGCCTGCCACTGGTACTGCCATAGCTGTGAATCCAACGTCGACGATGTCCCCCACGAGAATTCTGTCGGGTGTAATTGCTTCGGTTCTGTTGTTTAATGGTGAGCCTGCGACATCGCATTTGCTACCTATTGATTACTCACCCGTCCTCACCGTGCTTTCTTCGTTTTTGTCTATAGTGCACCATGTTTTCCTGGCTGTATATCATGTTAGGATACCCTGCCAGAAGCCGCGCCATTGTGCCGTCGGGATCGATGTTTTGCGGTATGGTAACTGGATCCTCATGCGCGTTTCCGCGAACTGTCATGAAGTAGCGGTTCTCTAGGTTGAGGCTAGTGTGAATCGTGCTGTCTCTGAGCGCCAGCGGCTGCAAGTTTTTCACGTCTCGATGGAACATGGCATATACCGACAGTATCGCGTCGACGTCTGCTTCGAACAGACTTGAACCGAGCCCTGAGATCTCTATTGCTTGCTTCAGAAATTTGGGGTTAGCTCTGGCGAAGATTGCGCGTTAGTGGCTTATAGGCTGTAGCGTGTGAGGTATGCTTTCTTACTTTTGTCCTGCTCGCAGTGGTGGCAAGTCCTTCCTTACGACAATGCCTTGAACGTACATCTCCACCTCCGAGGGTGCTTCCTCCTCTTGCTCGCTGCAATGTAGTAACCTCCAGGTTTTCGGTTCGCTGTAGCCCTTCACCTCAACAGAATCTTCCCACGCACTCGTCTGCACTCTACGCGTTACTTGCTGCTTTGTGGTGTGTGAACAGTGCACGTACCTCTACGACCTTGGAGGCTTGCATGTCTGCGTGCTTGCCTGTCAATTCGAGGCCACGAATTTGTTCTAGGATGTCCCCTGCTCGGAGTGTGGTACGCTGTTGTTAGTGTTGTGTCTCGTTACTGCTGACTCTCTACTTACTCGCTTTCTCCTCGTTGTAGTATTGATCCATTCTTGGGTTTCTTTCGTGTCTGCGGCGTGCTTGGGGTGTGCTTTCGACTTTCGTCCTGGTCTGTAGACTTTTCGCACTTCTTCTTTTGTAATGTATTTAATTTTGTTCAGTCGTTGGCTCCCTTTGCTTCTCCGTTTCTCCATGCTTCGATTGTAGGATTTGTCTCGGTTAGTTGTTTCCGCTTTTTTGTTCTTGTTCGGGATGCTCTTTCGTGCTTTTATTAATTCCGTTCCGCTAGTGTTCGTCTGTTGTTTGAGTCGTTTGTGTCCGAATTCCACTTTCTTTGACGTCAGCCTTTCTTCAGCTCTGTTTCAAGTTCGCGGCTCCTGCTTGTTTAGGTTTCTTCTTTTCTGTGTATCGCGTTCTCGTGCCTTTCCTTTTTTGCACGCAGTTTCTTTTCGCTGTATATAAACGATGTTTGTTGGATGGCCCGGAGTTTCTGTTGCGTCTGCTGCCCTCGCAGTTGCTCTTTGTTGATCCTTCGATAGCTTCTTGCTTCGTGCTTTTTTTTAGTGTTGCTATGTCACCTGATTCCTCGTACKTGCCTTTYGSGGTTTCTTTCCCCCCCTTTTTTTCTTGGGGGGGGGGGGGGAGTTGTTTCGTGTTGGCTCTGACATGTCGAATGTGTTTGTGTTATCAAGCCGACGAGTTTCCCTGCGAAAATCCAAGCCCACAGCTCGGCTTCTGGAATCTGGTCTCAGGTCTGTTGTTTTTCTAGATATGCCTCCGTGCTTTATCTCACTCTCCTCGTCGTAGTATCTCACCCACCGATGCTGAGCCTGTTCCCGAATCCAGGGAGAGGCACGTTTCTTTTCTTTGTTGTCCCTGATTTTCCTTTGCGAGTGTTTGAGTAACCTTTGTCGTGTCTTTCTAGTGTTGCCTCTGCGGTTGCCGGGGACTCATCTCTTTTGGACGTACACGGGTGAGCATCCTCTTGGGCTTTTTGTGCTGGTTTGTGCTGACGTTTTCTAGGTTTGTGACATTTGCCGTCTTTTCTGTCACAGGCTTTTGACGTTCGCGTTTCCCTCAGGTCCCAGGTTTCCACTGACGATATGTCGGATTTTGATGTGCGCGATGCTGCTCCTCAAGACCCTCGTGTAGCGTCGCCTGTCACGATTTCGTATGTTTCTTTTGTTGGTCTGGTACTTGTCCTCGTGTTATCTTTGTTTCTTCTTTTATAGACCCAATGTCGCCAAAAAGTGCAGAGTTCGTGCTGGGTCCCCTGCTGTTTCTGAGTGCGTAGGTCTCCTCTGATTTGTTTCTTTGCTCACTCTTTCCAGTTGATCTAGTCTT
>RCHF01001154.1:0-14780 GCA_003987895.1 Neonothopanus nambi | reverse complement strand
GGAACAGATGAAGAAACCTCAAGCCTCAAAGTACCTCGTCGACCACGGAGCGTCACTCATATCCACATCCGCATTTCACTGTTCATCTATCCTTCGCGCGAATCCAGTTACAGTCAACTTTCTAATCGCGGGGCTGCGCAGCAAACGCTGGGAATTTAGATGCACTTGCCTCAGCGGTCTCATACGTCTTTACAGGCTTGAAGCTGAGCCCGATATACAGACGTTCGATCCTATGGCCCTTGTCGGTGCCGTGCAAAGGCGCTTCCCGGACTACATTTCCGATGTTCTGATAGACTACGGCCAAGATCGCAGCGAGACGTACCTCACCCTCAAGACTGCAGCTGACTTCCAGAAAGCCATGATAGGCGTGGGACAGGATCATGACATGTACAAGCTCGGATTAGCGTTACACGAACTTATCGTCCGCACTGAGTTCTCCATAAGCGGGGGGTATTTCCAAAGCCAAGACCCCCAAACAGGTAAATTCGAAAGCATCGACTTGGGGCTTCCTTTCATCCAGTACCCAGATGCTCTTCCTCATTGCGCCAAGGCAATACGTGCAAAGGGAAAGGCGGACGAAGCAGATAAAGCGGATATTCTGGATATCAAGTACCTTATCATGAAACAGAAAGTTGCTGAGGCTGCAGAGTTGGCAAGGAAAGCTCTGAGTCGAAACCCAGATTGCGCGTACTATCATTACGCTATAAGTCTCGTCGCGGATCCTGTCGTTGGACTTCGCTCGGCGAAGAAGGGGATGAAGTGCAAGCAAATTACGCCCTTCGTGAGGTTTCAGCTCATGCAGCGGGCGGTGGAGCATGCAGGTGATCTAGGTGTTAGGACCTTGGAGGATGCTTATGGGACGGGCGACTCGAAGTGGGAAGAGGGCATCGCATTTCTCATGAGTGCCTGGGAAGACTCGAAGACGTACGTTGCTGAAGCTCCTCCGGATAATCGACATATGAAGAATGTGCTGTACTGGAACATTTTGTTGACTATTGTCATCCAAGGACCAGATGTCACTCCAGACCTCCGGAAACTGCAGGTAAACAGACGAGTTTACTATTTTGTGCCAGCCCAGGCTGACGCTTTGCTGTTCAGTCATCTATCCGTAAACTCAAATTCGCTGATGACCTGAGCGACTTCTTGCGCCTCCCGACACCGAAGACGTACATGCGGCTCACCGAGCAGATTGTTGTCAGTTCTTTTGCAACTGCTGTTGAGCAATGGGGAGACGTTATCGCAAATGGAGGTGAGGAGGACGCTGAACAACCTACAGTTGAGCCGCAGAAGGCCGAGGATGACCTTGCGATGTGGCTTGACGAGCTTCGGCTCGATAACGGTGAACGCGAAGAGCACACGCATGGACATTCTCACCCAAATGTTACCGTGAATCGAGTCGAGCTGTATCATTGTTCATGGTGCGGAAACCCAAGCGCGGTGCTGAGGAAATGCTCTGGTTGTGCACAGACTAGGTGAGTTGGTCATTGTATTCCATCTATACGAACACGGAAATTAATGGTGTTTTTGCTTTGCAGGTACTGCGATGTTGGATGTCAGAAATCGCACTGGCCTGATCATAAGAAGAAATGCAAAACGAATGTCAAATGAATTTACGCTGAATCTACCGAGAATGTATTGCATCCTGTATCTAAGTAACATGAATTGTATGTCTTTAGTGGCACGGTCAGTCCTGTCGTATCTCTGTCCCTCGAGTCGGTTGTGATGCTTCAAACGTGACGAGAAACCGGGGAAAATTGTTAAGTTGGTATCTTGTATAATGTACAACATATCCAAATGTATCAAGCCCTTCCTTCCATGATTTTCAAGCATCATACATTCGTCTCTGCAGTGTCCCGGGCGGACTTGATGTGTGACGACTCAGGCAAGACATGTGAAGGCTCTGAAGGTAAAAGTTGAACTTCAACCTCCGTCATTGGACGCTCGGCAAAGTGAAGAGATTGGCTAAGGGTACTTATATGCGGCAACGATAGGCTGTCGATCACATTGTCCGCATTTTCCATGTCGATGCCTAGTCCGACACGTACAATTAGCAAGCACTGTGTGATTCCCTGATGATAAGGTCAGCACAAGTAATTAGCAAACAAAGTCACCTGCCTACCAGTATTTGAGGCTGAGGCGCCATCAGCACATTATATATTAGTATCTGGTGGTAGGTTGACATGGGCACCACGCCTGAGATGATTAGAGCCACAAGAAAAACAGGATATATCATGCCGGATTCAAATCTGTTCAGTCTCAGAATACAGTTCAAGCCGAATCTGCTAGAACTCACATAATTGCAGCGATGGTCTTGTATCGAATGCGCACTGAGGAACCCAACACGGCACTAACTTCGCGGCTGATCCACCATATTCTTCCGGCTTGAAAATCGTGTCAAAAACGTCATGTACTCAGCCAGGAAAGTGAGAGAGGGTAAGAGGACACTTACCAGTTAAGCCTGTAAGGACTACGTTTTCAACCAGCGCAACCGCGAGAAAGAGTTTTATGAAAAAAGGCTGCTTGACGAGCTGCACGATGCTGCAGGCTGTTCGAGTTACGAGTAGTGACATGAGTTCGTGGTTGAGAATGGGAACCAGTGCATCAGTGAGCGCTCACCTACGTTGGCTAGTAAGCCAATGATCGGTAATACAATGACTCGTTTTCTTGATCCCCAAATTAAGTAGCAACGGTAAATCTGAAGGGGTGATTTCGACTCTTTTCAAACTTAGTCTTGGAACGGTTGCACATACCATGACGGTATCAAGAACAACACTACACGATAAGAATTCAGGTTCAGTCCTTTCACAGTCAAAGGATATTAAGGATCATGCTTACTTTGAGACAAAATATGGAAGAAAAACGAGGTTATTATAGTTGACAGTTGCTTTCGCTACTGACAACATTGCCAAGTACAAGAAATAATATATTACTTGAACGTTTGACGAAAGCATCATTATGATTAAACCAGCGAGATGCCACTTGTATCCCGGTCTTTTGCGCTTCAGTAGTATGATGACTGCCACAACGAACAAAACCATGTACATTCCTATAATTTGAACTCGGTTGGCTCAGTTATACTTGATTCAATTTATTCAAGCTTACCATACGTTAGGAAGAGAGCCTGTTATCGCGGCCTGAAGTTTGAGAAACAGCCCGAGTTGATATCAACATGCTCGCACTCACAACCATGGCCCAAATGAGGACGGACCAACTCTCTTGTTCGGTGAGAAGCGAATCCTGGTTCATGGCAAGTGAAGATCTTTTGAATGTCAAGTGGGAAATAAGGGCACTGGCACAGTACTGGTGTTCCTTCCAAAAGATCGACAGTTTTAAATCATTGCATCGCTCATAATCTTCTGCCGTCAGTCATCTTTCGTCACAAGTAAGGGCAGACTGAGATACCATCACAACTCCGTGCTGGCCGGCTGTCTTTTGGCAGAGCTCTAACACGCGCTCGAACAGCGCTCGAACATCATTGAAACTTGGAAGGAGAAAGATTCGCGAATAAGTACCGTGCTGATAACGGCAAACAGGGCATTCAATGCTAGGTAGTAGCGCTCTATAACTGTCCATCAAATTGGTCAGATAGAGATGAATATTGAAGCTAAGAGTCCTCAATCCAGGGTCAAAGTCGGCTTTACCTGACTGTAGGTCAGGCAGAGTGAGCAAGACCACTATACGTCGTTTTGTCTCAAGTGCTTTTGCGGTCGAAAACTTGCCCTAGTCATCGTGTGGCTAGTTGAGAGTTTACAGGAAAAGAGCAGTACGCTGAGGGGAGCTCCTGGCAGTGCGTACCAGTGCACATAAAAGTGACTCCAAGGTCGCTCCAAGGTTACCTGCAGCTGGGCCGCGCGTCCTCGGGTCCGATCGGGGTCCGACTCCTCGCGCGACGGGGCCCATTGCCCAAGGGATGTACATGTGACTGTGAGAGAATTTGACCAAAACTGTAAACGACGCCTCCAGCGGCTAACTGCCAATCCAATCCGAGTCCGGGTCAAACTTTGAGGATAGGCCTCGACCCTACAGGTAGCACAACTCTTGTGCCACAATGGACGAGGACGACAAATACACTGTGAACTTTTTTGTCTGTAACAGAGACGTCAACCCATTTGGTGCTATCCATGCTGCTCGCTTATCCTTGGACGATCTCTCACAGCTTATTGATCCATGTCAGTATCACGTCTGGATCCCTATTCTTCAAGCAAAAATGAGGTTTCATCCCGAGGAGTACATGGAATTTTACCAAGTAAGTTTCTGAATTTCTGTAATTCCACCTCTAATTTCTGTATATCAGCCTCTCAAGCGATATCCCTGCAGCGTAGTGACACCCGAACTTTTCGAGGAGGATCTGAAGACTGTGGCGAAGTTCATACCACCCCTAGCAAGCCTAGAGGACCTACCTTTAAAAGACGGCATCTTGCACCTTATTATAAAAGTTTCGCGTGCTGTCGAAATGAAAATTGATGAAATAACACCGTTGAATGTAATCGAAGCTCGTATGTTCTCATTCATTTATTGCATGCATTCCAAGTTGACTTCAGTATAGGGCGTGAGGTTCTCATCGAGTACGTTAAAGAAAATACACCATCTATGGCTGCTAGGGGAGGAGCATATCGGAGCTACCAAAGGGGGGATAGTGCTTTGCATGACGGACTGCATCCGCAGAATCGGGATCCCACAATAGCGCCTCCTCTGGAGCTATACCATCCCGTTTTCAGACATTTCCTGAATAGAGTTGAAGACAGCACCCCAGATCCAGGATACCTGAATATGGTCCAGGAGTTCATGCAAGCAATGGGCGTGCTGTTTGAATCGGAGTCTCAGCTTGAGCACGAGGTCCGCTACCACCTCAGCCGCCTTCTTAACACAAACGTACTTAAGTATGTGTTTAACAAAAACCACGCCCCCGACGGCTTGGCAGGCTTTCCCGTCATGGAGAAAGTTTTGCCTGTACTGGTGCTGGAGTGCAAGCTCTTGGGAAGTGACTCATGCGATCCCAGTGTCCAGGCAGAGTTCTCCTTAATCAACGTACTCCGCGAGGTACTTCTTTCGTTTTGCTCTAAGGCTGTCAATTGATTCCTGTTAGACAGGCACCCCTTGATATAACGGAACGTTGTTGTGTTCCCTGCTTCCTGATCGCTAATACTGGCCCTCTTATTAGCATACTGGGCGCGGTCTGGGCTGAACATTTCATTGCCCAGCGGCTTACCGATCCAATCTGGGCCGCGCAGGGCTCAACCTTTGAAGATGCCCGTTTCTACAAGGTTGCAAAGATTTTCATGGCTCTTCGCGACTCCATGTCGGTTCTGAAGGGGTATTACGAGGAGATTTGTCACCTTCCTATTGCCGTTGATGCCTCTATCAAGACACAACGCGCTTTCCCGTACCCACATTCTTTCAAAGCCTTTGGAAGCGACACCGTGACTAGTTTTGAGTATGAATCCCCACTGCAGCCCTATAGCGCCAATATGACCTTTCTTGCTCGGACGCCGGATTGTTCAAAGCTAGTCATCAAGTTTGTTGGCCGTTATGGCTGCCGCGCGCATGCTCTGCTCGCTCAACATAACCTGGCTCCTGCGCTGCACTACTTTGGCTCCCTAGACGGTCTTCACGACATGCGCAATACACCACTAGAATACAGCGTACCCGGTGTATGTTTGGGGCCTTTGTATATGGTCGTCATGGCCTACGCTCCCGGGCGTATCCTCAGCAGTGTACCAAAAGCTCAGATAACAGACAGCATGATCGAGCAGGTCCAGAAGGCGGCATCTCTGCTTCATGAACACAACCTTGTTCATGGGGATCTGCGCTCTCCTAACGTGGTATTGACAGACCACTCTGGCATGAACGAGAAATCCTGCAATGTGCAGTTGATTGATTTTGATTGGGCTGGGGAGGTAGGCAAGGCGTACTATCCACTCGGAATATCCAATTACATAGAGTGGCCGCCTGGCGTTGCAGGCGGCTCCTTAATTACGAAGGCCCATGATCTTGAAATGCTGAAAAAACTCGTCTAACTACATAATCTCAGTGGCGCTTCCACCCGAAATCAGTGAGTGGTTGAAAGAAACTAAAGCCAAGTTCGAGTCAAGCAAGGAATACTAGTTCCCACTATGTTCATTGTCTCCGATTCTAGCTGCGCTTTTATTACTTCAAACCATACATTTATTCTACACATACACTGTCCAGATGGATTTGGTGTGATGTACTGAGCTCAATTTTTGAAGACCGGGGAGGTGGAGATTGCATTCCGATCTCCTCGCTTGAACGCCCAGAAATGTGAGCAGGATTTTCGGAGAACCGCAATGTAGAGAGCCGTTGTGGGTGGGAGGTGCATGTATGGGGCAGTGACAGACTATCAATCATGTTGTCTGCGTTTCGGATATCGATACCTAGTCCTACACGTACAATGAGCAAACATTGTGCGATTCCCTGATGATGAAATCAGTATGAATTCTTCGAAGAGCTACGTATGACATTTGCTCACCAGTACTTGGGTCTGCGCATTCAGAAGCAAATTGTACACGAGTAGCTCGGGATAGGCTGGCCGGATCCCTATACATATGGACAGGCCCACAAGGAACACGGGGTATATCATGCCAGATTCTAGTCTACTCCGAAGTCTCAAATTCATGTAATGCGCCAGACCAATTTGCAAAACTCACATCATTGCAGCAAGAGTCTTGTAGCGAATATGCGTTGCTGATCCTAAGAGAGTACTAACTTCACGACTGATCCACCATATTCTTCCGGCTAAAAATGGACACAAGATGTAGCTAGCATCTTGATAGATAGTCAAGAAACTTACCAGTCAAGAAGGTAAGGACAATATTTTCAGCCAATGTCACAAATATAAAAGCCCACACAATTCCAGGCCGCGAAACGAGTGTTACAATGCAGCAAGCTGATTAGATCACGAAAAATTAAAACGAGAGCATAGGAATCAGCTGGCTAATGAGGAGTCACTTACCTATGTTGGCTAGTAAGCCAATGACTGGTAACACGATAACTCGCTTACTAGATCCCCAAATCACATAGCATCGGTGAATCTACACGGTTGGTTGGTTTCGGTTCTGCAGACATATTACTATACCGGCTTATGCTTACCATGACCGCATCGGCTACGAGACTATGTAAAGAAAGTAATGGATTCAATCGATGTTGCAAGGCATCGAGGAGTGCGCTTACTTTGAGACGAGCAAAGGACCAAGAAATATTGTGTCATAGTCGGGAGTGTTTCCAGCTAATCCTTTCCCCACGTAAAAGAGGTAAAATATAACATAGAAGTTGGATGAAAGCATCATTGTGATCGAGCTAGCGAGGTGCCATTTGTATCCCCGTCTTTTCCGCCTCAATATTATGGTTATTGCTGCGGCGAAGAGGACCGTGTACATCCCTGCAGATACACCAGCTAATCAGTGACTTGATTATATCTGGCTCTACACGAACCACACCATATGTGACCAAGAGAGTCTGTTTTGAGATGGAATTAGGGAGAACTCAAGTCAATATTCATGTCTACTCACAGTCATGGGCCAAACGAGGACGGAGAGCCTTTCGCTCTCGGTGAGATTTTCGACGGTCACCGTGTATAACATCCTGGGCCTAGATCCAAAGAGAAACAAGAGATAGCGCCTTCAACTTATTGGTATCTTTATATTTGCCGTCAGATACATCGGTTATTGTCACCTGCCGTCATAGGTATGAGATGAATACCAGGAGGCAGAGTGCCACCATTCGTGCGAGGAAGGTATACTCCACTGTATATATTCTCTCCATCATCAAAAGGAGAAAAACCTGAATGCTATGTTCATGCAAGGCGGCAATGGCTAACGATTTTGATATTTGTTTTCAAACGGAAACCCCACACAGAGAAAATTTTATAGTTTGAAAGTAGGTGTCCGATGTTCACAAGCCGATAAATCAGAGAAAAGCGAAGACTGATGGAAACAACTCGTAGTGAAACCAAAGACGAAAGCTGTTAACAGGCATCGTGTTTGTTACGAGGTGCGAAACAAGATAGTACATCAGGGATACATACAATTTGGAAGAGACCTGGACTGACAATTACACTCAACCTCTACGACGTTTGCTGCTCTTATTTGCATCCAGAACGTCTTCCCTTCGTTCGCTTACTCTATCCAGAAATTCAACTTTCTCAAGATAGCCACCACCCCGCCGGTTCGCCTCCAATTCATCTTTCATTCCCGAGACTCCTTCAGACGTGACGTGCGTGCGCCAGTCCATAGCTGATTTCTCGAGGGTAGTTATTTTCTTGGCTTTCTGGGATGCGGCGGGGATTTCGCCCAATTTCACTTTCCCTTTCCGTGGACCAGGTCGCTTCAGAGGAGCTTTAGACACAGGTGTATTTGGTGTTGATGAGCTCTCCGTGGTTTCCGTCGGTTTTACGGGATCAGCTGGAGGAACAGACGAGGCAGATGTAGATGCTATTTGTGACGAATTTTCGGGTGGTGACCACAGTGGCCATTTCTTCGCGTCAGGCGAATCCTCGGGCACTTCGACAACTTCTCTGAGTAGATAATATAGACTGAATAAGAAAAATACACAGAAAAAGACTCAGCCGACTCACACCACTTCCTTTCCTGCGAACAGATGCCTTTTCTCAACCTTCACCATCTTCTTCAGAACTTCTGGCCTCGGCGTTGAAGAACCAGAAGCTATCGAAGCTTGAAAATCTTTCCAGACCTGATCTCGTGCACTATTAACGATGTAAAGAGAGCGTCTTTTACACAAACGCAGGTACCGGACAAACCGTTGTTTCACTTCTGGGTCATCCTCAGGCTTTGGGGAGCCAGTACGTGCACGTTTGGATTCAGGTTCATCTTCATTGCTAGATGAGGAAGATTCAGCTTTGAGAAATTCAGTATGCAGTAGATTCCAAACGAAAGAGACAGACCTTCATCATTGGGTGGAATGTAGTCTTCGTCGCCTTCAGAGTCGGAAGCTGACATCGTCTCTGTAACATATCAGTAAACTTAGACAAATGAGAAATACAGGACTCGCTGATACCTTCTTTCTGTCAGAATGCTAGAAGAATGAACCTTTGAACCTTGTAGGATGAAGACAAGAGTTATGCCGGTTTACCGGCGCTTGTGAACTTGTTTCCTCTTGTCATTTCACCTGCATTTATCTTTTAGCATCGCGCTATATATCCTTATTTTGAGTGTATTGGTCGATATTATCATTATCGGTTTTTATATTGCATCTTTTTTATCTTTTTATCGACATCACTTTTACTATGGTATGTGCCCTCCCGATGAACCGATATTCAAACGAGTTTACATCCTTTTTTTCAGCCAACCTGCACAGATTGTGGTGGAACGGTCATCGAATATGATACCGCTGCTGGAAATGGATTCTGTGTGCGATGCGGAACCGTCGTGGAAGAGAATACTATCGTTAATGAAGTGACTTTCGGGGAGACCTCATCTGGAGCTGCGATGGTTCAAGGGTCTTATGTTGGCCAGGGATCTGGTATGTTTCGGAATTCTATTTAATAAATTAGAGCTAAATCTGATGATCAGGTCATGCTAGGATGAGCGGTCCGTATGGAAACAGAGGCAGTAGTGAATCGCGAGAACAGACGATAGCAAATGGTACGCAATAACATCCTCATTCCTTCGTAATGACTCATTTTGGTGGACAGCTACGAGGAAAATTCAAAGCATTGCAGGTGTACTTCGGTTGTCGGAAATGGTCTGTTTAGCAGCGACACGATTGTACACTCTTGCAGTCGAGCATAAGTTCACCAAAGGCCGGAAGAGCCTCAATGTGGTCGCAGTTTGTCTCTATGTTGCCTGCCGTCAGAAGGAGACGCGTAACTACATGCTCATAGATTTTTCAGATCTTCTCCAAGTAAGTTCTTTCTCTTCTATCCATTCATTTAGGCTCTAACAAATGTACTTTTAGGTGAATGTGTTTGAACTTGGTCACACCTATCTCCAACTCGTACAAACACTCAATTTACGGCTACCGCTTGTCGATCCATCCCACTACATCTCCCGCTTTGCTGCTTTACTCGAATTTGGCGACGAGACTCACCGAGTAGCCACCGATGCAATACGGCTGGTACAACGATTTGACCGTGATTGGATGACACGAGGTCGACGACCAGCCGGTATATGTGGTGCCGCCTTATTGCTTGCTGCCCGCATGAACAATTTCAGACGCTCGGTTGAAGAAATTGTTCAAGTGGTAAAGATTGCCGATACGACGCTCAAAAAGCGACTGGATGAATTCAAAAACACGCCAAGTGGTGCATTGACTTTGGCTGACTTCCGGAACGTCTGGCTGGAGGAAGAGATGGATCCGCCTGCATATACGAAAGGAAAAGAAAAGGAGGAAGCGGAAAGGCTTGCTGCTGAGGAGGGTGCCGTGCCTTCAGCAAAGAAGGGAAAGGAGACAGAAAAGGAGGGGAAAAGGAAGAAAGGAAAGAGGAAACGAGAAGATAATGACACAGATGAAGAGGAAGAAGTTGGAGAGGCTATCACTATGCCTTCTCAAGCGCCTCAACGACCACAAATTGACCCTGCACTGTTCAACGAAGGCATACTCGCAGGAACAATAGTTAATGAAGCTCCTTTATTCTTGCCCGAACCATCCAGCGACAACTTGGACGAAAATGTCGATCCTGCTCTTCTCGCGGACTCGCTGAGCTCTTCAATCCCTGGTTCTTCTAATGATTCGGCTACACTGGTAGCACCTCCAACAAATCCCTTCGAGGAGACCGTTTCCAGTGTTCTTGCAGAAGAAGTATCCAATTTTCTGGGGAATACTCAAGGAGCCATGCTTTCCGACGCTCTTAATGAGGCCGAACAACAGCGGCTCGCTCAAATGACTGTTGTTGACGAACTTCTTGGGCTCGACGAGGAAGAACTGGACCGGTTATTGCTTTCGGAGGAAGAGGTCAAAATAAAAGAGCGTGTATGGGTGGAGCTGAATAGGGATTATCTCGAGGCTTTGGCAGGTGAGTATGGGTTGTCATTTGCCTTGGTGCCGCCAAACGCTATTTGCCAAACGGTAATTTTTTGCTTCTTCCAGCGAAAGGGGATCCATCTCAGTCAACAAGCAGAAGTCGAAAGGTTCGTATCCCGCCCTTGACGAAATTCTTTCAGAGGCTTTGTTTTTTTTCTGTGTTTACCCATGTTTTTCCTCCATCGTGATGTGTTCTTTTCCGCGTTTTCTCCAGCCGTTTTCTTCTTGCTCACTCTATCTGTGTTCTTCCAGCGGCGGAAAAGCAACCACAACAACAAGCCCCGAGATGCTACTACTCCTCATGGCTCTACCGCGGCCGAATCCGTTCGTAGTCTGCTCAAGAAAAATCCGAAATACAGCAAGCGGATCAATTACGACGCATTGAAGGATCTTTTTGTCGATTCTTCAGGACCTTTGGTCAGCTTTGACGACAAGGATGAAGGAGATGACGATAAGGACGATAAGGACGACAAGGACGACAAGGACGACAAGGATGATGGTGATAATGTGGTCGTTATTCATGAAGAAGTTGGGACTGTTGTGTCAACTCCGAAAACAGTTCTCGCGTCGCATGACCAGCATGGGCAGGACGATGAGGATGCTGACGCTGAAGGCGATGAGGCAGATGAGGGGGCAGCTGGGTGGGATGATGTATATGAACAAGAAGTATGAACACCCGCTCGACGAAGAAGGGGATTCGTATTCACTTAATTGAGTGCAAATCCACTTAATGTGTGCATTGTCGCTATGTATCCGCCTGATGTATCAATAAGTATAGATGTATCCTCTTCATAACACCCGAATTTTTCACTTCAAATCAAGTGCTGTATAGACTGCTTAATTCTGAGTTTTCCGCGCTTCCGCTTCCACGTCGATGTTCGCGACCTTGCCAAGGCACATGTACTTGCTCTCAAGGCTCCCCATACTTCTACTACTGGTCGGAAGCGAATCATCTTCGGATCCCACCACAATTTTGATTTCAAAGAGGTTTTGAAATTCTTTGCTGAAAAGAGGCCAGCTTTTATCCCTAGGTTAACTAAGGTGGCATTGATGGCACCTTCGACCTATTTGATTAGTCGGTTACCTTGCGACTTTGAAAGGATTGACGAGGTTCTGGGTATGAAAGGAAATTTTTACCCTTTGGAGCAGGTGATGTTCGGAGCGTGCTTCTTTTTTGTGTGAATGCGACTGACGATATTTATGTCCTTTTTAGACGTTGGATACAATTGATGACTATCTGGGGAGATCTGGAGCTAGAAGATAATAAGTGCATTCTGCAATAATTTTCAGTATAGAAATCGGTCAACAAGAATCGTAGACGAAGTTTGAAATAGCGCTAGGCACGACTATTTTCTCCAACCAAGTCCATCTGTCGCACTGCCAGATTAGCAGGAGCCAGCAACCGTCTTAACCAATGTGATAGGAATGCCGCTCGCAGTATCCTCCGACCATCCGACCTATAGAAAAGGATCAGTCACGCAAATCCACGGTGGAGCGCATGCATCGACTAGACAACTCACCACCATGTTGCCTTGGTATGAGACAGCTTTCCAAGTTCCACTGCCAACGTTCTGCTTACAGCACATTCATCAATATCTGGAATTAAATTTGAGCTCAGAAAGACCCACACTCTGAACCACAAGGGTATCGAAGGTGGGGTTCGGGCCCAACACGAAGTCAGTGGCATCGCTGCCGGAAGGAGGCTCTTCACCGTTTGAAGAGTCCCACCATTGGAATAGATATTTCAGGTCGCCGATTGGCTCACTAGGCGGAACTAGAACAGCGTAAAGTCCAGACTGAGGACAGGCGGTGTGCAAGTATGCTGTCGTTGAACTCGGGGTGAAGTATGCCGAAACTACCGTCTCTGTGTCTGTAATGGCCATAGTATATGCGGCGGGATCATCAGAGGGGATGAGAGTGACATAGCCTTGTGACGCTACTTCGCTCGAAGTGGTGTTGTAAGCCAACCCGAAGGTAGAGCCAGGGAAGTCAGCTTTTGCCAAAAGAGCACTGGCGAGGGCGAGGAGTGAAGTGGAGAGGGAAGGGCCGAATTTCATTGTGAATACTTGGCCACTGGCTTTCTTTCTTCGAATCCTCCTTAAATACCTTTTGGCCAGTGCTTGCCAAGAGACACGGTACCGAAGATGTAATGTATCAACCACCACGACGGTGTTTGCAGGCCGATTTTCAAAAAAATAACGTTGATACCACTTGTAACAACCTGTTCTGTCGCGAGCGGCGAGGTCGTAGAATCGATCGCCCAGTCACCGCATACCCTAACCCGGCCCTAACCCATTAAGACCGGTCAGTGGAAGACCGTTTGCTGTGTAATCGCTGCCTCAAATGAGTGCTAATTGACCCAAGACTGTGGCCTCCAAGATCAAGCGGAAGCTGACTGTTTCACTTCTAGCATATTTGGTCAGACTAATTGGGATTTAATCTCCAAAGACACTTGGGGAAGTGGGCCAATACTGGCATGAACGAATCCTAACTTCGCGAACTCACATCTCTCTAAGGAGCAACTTCTTTCCTCACGCGAGTTCATTGCGAGGTTCTACTCTGACTTGTGTTCAAAAAACTCATCAACATCTTCTACACCTACCCTTTCCCTGTCCTCTCCTACCACTCCACCACTTCCTACCTCTCCCTCTATCTTATCTTCAACTCCCCCCACCACTGAGCACTCCCAAAGGATTTTTCACATGACAACCAAAGCTCCTCATTACGATTCCACGCAGATGCGAGGCAGATGTGATAACTCTAGTTGTCGTTGCACTGGTAGCAAAAGTGAATATGAGTAACAACCTGTTGCATCCTATTGTGTGATCAGTGTAAGAAATAGCAACTACTCAAAGTTATAAGCCACACTGTAAAACCAAATCTGGCCCCGACAACAACGAGCGCCTACAGGCGCTCACATAGTCGTTTGAGGTCGTCTGTGACAGCAAAACCTCGTTACCCAACTCCAGTCCAAGACATATGATCGGAGCCTGCACAACCTGGGTAGGCTGTCTCCTTCCAAGCGATGTCCACTTTTTGATATCAATTTCAGTTTTTGATTGTATGAGAAAAGTAGAATCGAGGATTAGAGAGTTAGGGAGGTGACCAGGCTAACCATAAGAAAAGCAGACTCACAGTACGTATCCACCAACGACTTAGGGTACTCTATCAGAGTCACGTCGACGTAGTTGGTTACTATGGCTATCACTTCCTCCATGCCAGATTTGTGCCAGGCCTAATTTATTTCGTCATTTTATAAGCAAGACATCAAATAAGGAAGAGAAAAATAAATGTAGGGAAGATGGGAGGGAAGAAAACCTGGAAAGAACTTACAGTCATGTTGAACTCCATCATCCCTCTAATCGTCTTGTTCGCTTTAGTGTAGGCGACGGCGATGTCRAGAGAACCTTGAGAGAACCTAGGAGGCCGCCCTACAATGTGTCRTTCACRAAAATGAGCACTGGCAAAATTGGAATTGAAATTAAAACCGAAACCACCACCCACCTCTTCACCAGCATAAAAGTGAAACTCGAGAGGAGAAGTAGGAATGTACCCGCTTGCAAGGATTCCTGTGTATAGCCAGATTGAAGCAAACAAAGCCCAAGGAAATKTCMTKYGCTCATCTCTCATGGCCTCAAGAACCGTAATCGTCCCGGACCYGTCATCATCCGCGCCAGGTGAGCGAAAGAAAGAATTCTTGCCGTTAATCCAGTCGMAGTGCGYGCCGATGATGGTTATCAGTGGTTATCGTTTCTGAACGAGAGTGCGGCGGCCCGCGGGGCGCT